>JAMWDX010000060.1:0-13163 GCA_026686955.1 Epinephelus cyanopodus
CCGATCGTTTGAGTGACTGTTGATTTAACAAACTGGACGCCAAACCAGCATGGTACTGCAACTACACACAGATACACACACAGATACAAGTGAGTCCCAAGTGTTGTTACCATTGTCATGGTAACAACACATCATCTAAATTTACACATTGTGAAGTTATTCATTAACGAACCAGAGATCATCTTCCACAGGAAGACAGGAAGTGACATGATGAAAACTTAATGTTAACATTGTCACGTCATCAGAATTAATTATCCATGTTAGCGTTATCTTCAACGTGATGAAAACTTAATGTTAACATTGTCACGTCATCAGAATTAATGATCCATGTTAGCGTTATCTTCAATGTGATGAAAACTTAATGTTAACATTGTCACGTCATCAGAATTAATGATCCATGTTAGCGTTATCTTCAATGTGATGAAAACTTAATGTTAACATTGACATGTCATCAGAATTAATGATCCATGTTAGCGTTATCTTTAACGTGATGAAAACTTAATGTTAACATTGTCACGTCATCAGAATTAATGATCCATGTTAGCGTTATCTTCAACGTGATGAAAACTTAATGTTAACATTGTCACGTCGTCAGAATTAATGAACCATGTTAGCGTTATCTTTAACGTGATGAAAACTTAATGTTAACATTGACACGTCATCAGAATTAATGATCCATGTTAGCGTTATCTTTAACGTGATGAAAACTTAATGTTAACATTGTCATGTCATCAGAATTAATGATCCATGTTAGCGTTATCTTTAACGTGATGAAAACTTAATGTTAACATTGTCACGTTGTCAGAATTAATGAACCATGTTAGCATTATCTTTAACGTGATGAAAACTTAATGTTAACATTGTCATGTCATCAGCACGAATGAATCACAGCTGGAGACCAGACGATCTATCAGGATCAATAACAGGTCGATAAACACTGATTAGTGTATTTCCTGTGTCTGACACTGATGATGTCTGGCTCCTCCCACAGACACCTGTACCAGAGCATCACCTGTGAGGAGCTAACGTGTTAGCCTGTTAGCATGCTCACCTTGTTAGACCACTTGTAGGCCTGTAGCAGCTGAGAGTATAGAGGGGTTTTATCCTGGACTGGATCCAGACTGAGCAGACCGCTGTTGTGGAGGGGATGAGACTCTGAGGGACGTCCCACCAGACCGCTGAGACGCTCCAACTCACTGAGACACAGAGACAGAGATAGAGACAGACACACAGACAGTGAGACAGGTTATCACAGCTGTGATGTAAATCGGTCACACAGCTGACAAACAGCAACACTCCCACTTGTTTTTACCCAAGGAAACTGTAACAGAGGTGTTTGTTTCTATATCTATTTAGTTATAGATATAGAAACAGATACATACAAACATACAACATATACATTTCATACATGACGTATAACATATTTAACATTAAGGTCTCTATAATTTAAAATCAGTAGATATTTCACTGTAATCTGCAGCTGCTGCTGTGTGTCTTTAAGTAGAGTAAAATCTGACTGGACTTTGGTGTGACTGTGACTCTGAGTTTAAAACATTATAATTAAAACCACTTCATATCAGATTGTGATCTGCAGCCGCGGTGCAGTTATATTGACTAAAACCTGAATGAGGTTTGGTGTGTGGGACTCACTTGAGGTCTCTGTTGACCGCCTGCAGGTTGTCCTGGAACTCGGCTATAAACTGCTTCTCCCGGCCCTCCAGGGTCTCCCGGTTCTTCATGCCGTCCTTCAGGGACTCGAACACCCGGCTCACGCTGGAGCGGAGCGCCTGGATGCCGCTGATGGCGTGAGAGAAGGCGTCCAGATTCACCCCGACATTCACCACGTCCGCCATCTTTGCTGCTTCTCCTCTGTCTGCTGCTGGCGCTCAGTGATGACGTCATGGGGCAGGGTTTCTTTGTTTTTTTTTTTTGTTTTTGTTTTTTTCTAATTTCATAATGTTTTATTTGCAAATATGAGGTTTAACAAACACATGACAGAAAATCATTAAACATGGACCAGACCAGCAGTACTAGAGTTGTATTATGTAGGCAGTGTTGTTCTCCATCCTACTGAAAATAAAATAGAGCATCACATCAAACACAGTAAAACCCTATTCGGACGGGATTAGTTTTATATAGGGACGTGGGGTAAAGTAATAATTAGGCTACCAGAGATTTTAGTCCCGTCCGAATACATGTCAGTAATCATTACCGCACGATGTCAGTAAAGATTACCACGACTTTTACCTTCTGTAAAAGTCAGTTACCTCAGGTAATACTAATCCCGTGCGAACAGACCAGCAGTAGATATGTATGTTAAGGGCTGTCAAAAAAAAATCGAAGTTAGAAATATATATATATATATATATATATATATGTATATATATATATATATATATATATATATATATATATATATATATATATATTATAAGTTCGAACCTAAATTTGATAGGCTAATTCGAATATCATTAATAATTAATTAATTAATTAATTAATAGGCTACTATCAATAATGTTGTATATCACGGCGAATCCCGTTCGGGCGGAGATGTCTCGCGCACAAGCCGGCCAGAGAGGGACGCAGAGACGGAGGAGCCGCTGCGCCAACAGCACCCACTGCGCTGTCCGTGATGTGTGACCTGTTCCAGGAGACATACGGGCGGAGTGGTGCACCTGCTGCCTCCCTGCCTACCCTTTCTGAAGAAGAGATGAAACGTTACCAGAATGAGACGCCACTACGAGCCGACCAGGATCCACTCTTGTGGTGGAAAACTACGCACTGAAGTATCCAAACATTGCTCAGATAGCGAGGCCATACCTGGCACTGCAGTGAGGTCAGAACAGGTGTTTAATCCGAGTGTCACGTTCATATTGCGTCAGCAATAAGCATCTTATTTTTTGTGTTATTTTCTGTAAGACAAATAAATAAATAAAAATAATAATAAATTCTAATAATATTCGAACTCTACTTAATTAATTTAAAAATATTCGAACTCAATTTCATGGTGCTTTTGACAGTCCTATCATACGCACATAATGTGAGGAGGGGACAACGGTGCGTGAATGGATTTACTCCTCCCACTTGGGGTAGTTCTACTGAGATTTCTTATCCCGTGCGAATCGCCCATTAATATTACCGACGTCCTGTGGTAAAGTGACATTATCCCATGTTCCTATGTAAAACTAATCCCGTCCGAATAGTGCTTAAGATTCACAGTAGTATTCATTTTTTCATTTACAAAGTCTTGCATATCATTCCAAACCTTATTTGAATGGTGACAGTGATAAAACAGATGAAATATTGTTTCTTTGTCAACATTACAGAAAGTACAAGAATATCTATGTTTAACTTAAATCTCTCCAAGACCTCCTTAGCGGGATAAATTCGATGTAACACTTTGCAAGACACTTCTTTCACTTCATCACTAATGTAATATTTATTTAAAACACTACAGGCTTGTTTCCATTGTAAACTGCTCATGGTAGACGACCAGAAGAATTTCGCTGCAAGGGCTACAATATAGTTCAATGCGTTTCTAATGTGTCTGTTACTGCAAGGTTTATCTTGAATATTCATATCTCCAATGAAAATCTGCCTAGAACTAAATGAGTTGGTTACTGTTAGGTTACAGTTCTTTAAAAATAGAAGTGAACCGGCAGGAATTGCATCGAAGATAATAGCATATTCCTTAGGTATGATTTTTATCTTGAATTTCTGAATAAATTCTGAATATGACATTAACACACCATTGTTTGCTCGGCCATTCTGGATGTCACTAACTCGGCTTCTTCTCCGGAGCCTTTGTGCTCCACTGTCTCTCAGGTTAACTCGTACTGCAGCGGTGCCTGGATAGTGTGACGTGTGTGGTTGTGCTGCTGCCGTGGTCCTGCCAGATGCCTCCTGCTGCTGCTGCTGCTGCTGCCATCATTAGTCATTAGTCATACTTCTACTGTTATTATACACATGATTATTATCATACATGTATACTGCCAGATACTAATATATACTTTCAACATATTGTGCCACAGTAGCCAGAACTATAACGACAATATTATTACTTTCATGAATGTTGTTGTAAGCTGCTGTCATTACCGAGGATGTCATACAGATTATTGTATTGTGTCATACAGATTACTGTTAATTTGTTATGCTGATCTGTTCTGTACGACATCTATTGCACGTCTGTCCGTCCTGGAAGAGGGATCCCTCCTCAGTTGCTCTTCCTGAGGTTTCTACCATTTTTTCCCCGGTAAAGGGTTTTTTTTGGGGAGTTTTTCCTGATGAGCTGTGAGGGTCCAAAGGACAGAGGGATGTCGTATGCTGTAAAGCCCTGTGAGGCAAATTGTATTTGTGATATTGGGCTTTATAAATAAAATTGATTGATTGATTGATTGACCATTCTTCTTTAATAATTGGCATACAAGCAAATTTCCATTGGCACACCATGAGCGATAAAACAGGGATTTTCTTTTGTGTAGAATATCCTTTGTTATTCCAAATATAGCACAGATGAGGACTGAAGTTGTGCTTATTATAACTAATAACCAACTGGGATTTTATTAATGGAGAAATTGCATCTTCATAAAAAAAATCAATGCCACCAATCGAATTAAATAAATCTGATGGGAAAGCATACCGTACACTGTCTGGATTCTTTAGGAATTCAATAAGCCATTTAACTTTACATGTATTATTTAATAAACTCAAGTCCAAGACGTCAAGACCACCTTGTTCCCTATTACCTTTGATTGTTTCTTTTTTTGAGATAATGGGTTGTTTTCCTCCAAATGTAGTCATACAGTATCTTATCCAGTTGTTTAATAACATTTGTTGGGACATTAAGTGATAATGATACATAGACAGACCTAGATATAGGCTACCTTCTGTTTTTGATAGCAAGACCCTTCCAAATAAGGATATATCTCTCATTAACCATGAGTTCAATTTTGATTTTTGTTTTTTTCAATAATGGGATCAAAATTGGTTTTACGTCACTGTTCTGCATCATTGTAGATAAATACCCCTAGGTAGGTTACCTTTTCTTTAATTGGAATCCTATGATAGCTTGACAAATTACAACTTTTAATTGGAAATAAGACAGATTTATCCAAGTTCATCTTTAAACCAGAAACATCAGAAAATGCATTTATACAGGCCACAGCTTCTAAAATTTGATTCTGGTCTCTAAGAAAAATTGCAGTATCATCTGCCAGTTGACACAATTTGAAGTTCTTGCCTACTGCATTTATACACATGAAGGGGGATTTTTTTATATGAGTAGCCATTGTTTGGGTTACTAATATAAACAAAAACGGAGATACTGGACAATCCTGTCTAATGCCATGATGAATGTCAAATCAACTTGATGTGCCACATTTCAGTTTTACAGAGCTGATCTTATATAGAGTTTGAATTGCATTACAGAAATATTCTCCAAAGCCCAAAAAGAGATGGTTTTAAAAATAAACTCATGTTCAATTGTGTCAAAGGCTTTGTAAAAAATCAATAAATAAGATAAAACTTTCAGCTGTTATTAATTCACAAAAATCTATCATATCCAGTATCAGCCAAATGTTATTCCTAATATGTCTTTTTTGTATAAAACCAGATTGCTCTACATATATTATTTGATCTAATCCATGTTTAACCTCCTAGCAAAAACTAAAGCAAATACTTTTGCATCTGATAGGCCTCCAATTTCCTATGTGTAATCTGTCTTTTTTTGGTTTGGGAATTAATGTGATTACTCCTTGCCTTAATGTAAGAGGGAGCTCACCTTTTTGAATGAATTCTTTAAACATGGCCAGTAGGAAAGGAGCAAGTTTAAGATTGAAAGTCTCACAAAATTCCCCTATCAAACCATCATTACCAGGGCATTTGTTTTGTTTAAGGGATTCAATACATTCACTAATTTCAGCCAATGATATATCCTCTTCACAGGAGACTATAAAATCATTGTTTATTTTTGTTGGATCTGCTAAAATATTGTCAAAAAATGGTTCAATATGGGAGGATGTAAAGGTTGAAGAATATAAAGCCTGATGAAATTGAGCTAGATGTTGAGAGATTATTTTAGGATCATCAGAGATTGTGCCATTGATAATCAGTTTACTTATTGCTGCAAATTCTGCATTTCTTTTTTCTAAACTAAAAAAATATTTAGTATTTTCTCACCTGCTTCAGTCATTTGCATCTTGATGTAATAAAAGCACTTCTAGTTTTCTCTTCATAAATGTTATCTAACTGGCTTTGTGACTTATTCAAATTCATCATATCTTCATTAGTTAAATCATTACATTTTTTTGTTTGCAGATTCAAAATATCTCTGATAGTCTCAGTTTATTTCTGTTTTTTCCAATTTGCTATGAATTTACCTTTTTTAAGTGCAGGTCTTTGAATATCATATTTCAATAGTTCCCAAAAGTATCTCACTGAGCCGTTTTCTTAAGTCCACATTTTAGACTAAAGGAAAAAGAATAGATGTAAAAAGAAGAAGAAGAACATCTGTAAAATAAATAGATAAATAATGAATGAATAATTAAATAACACTGAAATGAAAAAAGATCTGAAAAAAGACGTGTTGTTTTGAATTATGTACAACAGATCATTAGACCCACCCTATGTCATCATTAGACCCGCTCATCATCATTAGACCCGCCCCATGTCATCATTAGACCCGCCCCATGTCATCATTAGACCTGCTCATCATCATTAGACCCACCCCGTGTCATCATTAGATCCGCCCCATGTCATCATTAGACCTGCTCATTATCATTAGACCCGCCCCGTGTCATCATTAGACCCGCCCCGTGTCATCATTAGATCCGCCCCATGTCATCATTAGACCTGCTCATCATCATTAGACCCGCCCCGTGTCATCATTAGACCCGCCCCATGTCATCATTAGACCTGCTCATCATCATTAGACCCGCCCCATGTCATCATTAGACCTGCTCATCATCATTAGACCCACCCTATGTCATCATTAGACCCGCTCATCATTAGACCCCCCCCATGTCATCATTAGACCCGCCCCATGTCATCATTAGACCCGCTCATCATCATTAGACCCACCCCATGTCATCATTAGACCTGCTCATCATCATTAGACCCACCCCGTGTCATCATTAGACCCGCTCATCATCATTAGACCCACCCCATGTCATCATTAGACCTGCTCATCATCATTAGACCCCCCCTATGTCATCATTTAGACCCGCTCATCATCATTAGACCCCCCCATGTCATCATTAGACCCGCCCCCATGTCATCATTAGACCTGCTCATCATCATTAGACCCGCCCCATGTCATCATTAGACCTGCTCATCATCATTAGACCCACCCCGTGTCATCATTTAGACCCGCCCCATGTCATCATTAGACCTGCTCATCATCATTAGACCCACCCCGTGTCATCATTAGACCCGCCCCATGTCATCATTAGACCTGCTCATCATCATTAGACCTGCTCATCATCATTAGACCCGCCCCGTGTCATCATTAGACCCGCCCCATGTCATCATTAGACCTGCTCATCATCATTAGACCCGCCCCGTGTCATCATTAGACCCGCCCCATGTCATCATCAGACCCGCTCATTAGACCCGCCCCAAAAATAAGTTCTGGAACCAGATACTCAGTTTCCCAGCTCAGGGTAAGTCAAGTCAGAGTTCAGGGTTAGACTCAGAGTTTGTTGAACCTGCAATACCCCTCAGCTGTGTTTGTAATGTGTTAAAATAAAGTTGACATTGAAAAAACTCTGGTTGTGTATTTCTAACAACAAAATAAATGTATTGTTACAAAAACTGAAATAGACAAAGAAACAAAACATTGATGATGTTTATATGATTACATGTTTATTTATTCTGAACAAAAACAACAAACATCCTGTTAGACACCAAAGAAACACAGATTTAATTTAATGTATTATTTATTATATCCTGTATGATGGAAGGGTCTCACCTGAGTCAGGAGGACTTCATACAGACAGAGACACAGAGAGGTTTACTGAGAGATGGAGGAGGAGGAGCAGAGGGGGAGGGAGGATGAGCAGCAGGAGGAGATTAGGATGAAAAGATAGAAAAGAGGAGGAGGGGTTAAAACAGAGAAGAAACACAGAGGAGGAGAACAGACGAATAAGACAGGACAGAGGGACAGACAGAGCAGGACAGAGAGGAAGAAGAAGAAGAAGAAGAAGAAGAAGAAGAAGAAGAAGAAGAGGTTCAGTGTTTTATCGTCTGTTTAATCAGCTTATCAAGAATCAACCTGAAGACACAAAGTACAGAGAGACAGAGACACGCAGAGAGACAGGTGAGTAACTCACTGAGAGACAGACAGGTGGAGACAGACAGACAAGTGGAGATAGACAGACAGACAGGTGGAGACCGACAGACAGACAGGTTGAGACCGACAGACAGACAGGTAGAGATAGACTGACAGACAGGTTGAGACCGACAGACAGACAGGTTGAGACCGACAGACAGACAGGTAGAGATAGATCGACAGACAGGCAGGTGGAGACAGACAGACAGGTGGAGACCGACAGACAGACAGGTAGAGATAGACCGACAGACAGGCAGGTGGAGACAGACAGATAGGCAGGTGGAGACAGACAGACAGACAGGTGGAGACCGACAGGCAGGTGGAGACAGACAGATAGGCAGGTGGAGACCGACAGGCAGGTGGATGTGGTTGAGTCTGATTTAAATGTTGACCTTACATCAGTCTTTGTTTGATGGTTCATCAGTTCCAGTGTTTATTATTAATGTTATTATTATTATTATTGTTTGTTGTTTGTTGCTACTGATTACTAATATTCATATGTAACTGATGTTAAACGTGTTAGATGTCAGCATGGTTAGTCTTCTTCTTCTGTGGTGTGAGACAGGACAGACTGTGCAGTGTTTCCTGTGTGTGACTCTGCAGAGAGAAGAAGAAGAAATGTTTTAATATCAGAGTTCAAGTCTCTGAGTCTCAGTTTAATCATCTTCATCAGACACAAACAAACAAACACAGGGACGGACACACTGAGGGACAGAGACACAATGAGGGACAGAGACACACTGAGGGACAGACACAGAGACACACAAAGACACACAGAGACACATTGAGGGACAGACCCAGAGACACACTGTGGGACGGACACAGAGACACACTGAGGGACAGACACAGAGACACACTGTGGGACGGACACAGAGACACACTGAGGGACAGACACAGAGACACACTGAGGGACAGACAGAGACACACAGAGACACACTGAGGGACAGACACAGAGACACACAGAAACACACTGAAGGACGGACACAGAGACACACTGAAGGACAGACACAGAGACACACAAAGACACACTGAGGGACAGACACAGAGACACACAAAGACACACTGAGGGACAAAGACACACTGAAGGACGGACACAGAGACACAGAGAGACACACTGAGGGACAGACACAGAGACACACAGAGACACAGTGACAGACACAGAAACACACTGAGACACACTGAGGGATGGACACAGAGACACAGAGACACACTGATGGACAGACACAGAGACACACAAAGACAGTGAGACACATAGATACACACAGAAACACACTGAGGGACAGAGACAGACAGAGGACGAGGTCTCATTTTCATATCTGACTTTATTTCTCTGATGGACTGAACAGAACCTTCCACTTGTTCATATACAGACAACATGAAGGGGGATAGTGAAAACTGAGCGTGTTAACCCTGAGATGAGGGAAACTCTGAGCGTGTTAACTCTGAGATGAGGGAAACTCTGAGCGTGTTAACTCTGAGATGAGGCAAACTCTGAGCGTGTTAACTCTGAGATGAGGGAAACTCTGAGCGTGTTAACTCTGAGATGAGGCAAACTCTGAGCGTGTTAACCCTGTGATGAGGGAAACTCTGAGCGTGTTAACTCTGAGATGAGGCAAACTCTGAGCGTGTTAACTCTGAGATGAGGCAAACTCTGAGCGTGTTAACTCTGAGATGAGGGAAACTCTGAGCGTGTTAACTCTGAGATGAGGCAAACTCTGAGCGTGTTAACTCTGAGATGAGGCAAACTCTGAGCGTGTTAACTCTGAGATGAGGCAAACTCTGAGCGTGTTAACTCTGAGATGAGGGAAACTCTGAGCGTGTTAACTCTGAGATGAGGGAAAGTCTGTGAATCTAACCTGCTCACTGGCAGGTTTTCTATAAGAAACCCTGAGTCCACCCTGTCTCCTTCCTACTGCCGAGCCTGAAGCAAGCTGGCAGACACACATGGGTTGTTCGCATGTAGGAAGAATTAAGTCACGATGCTTTACGCTGGTAGAGGATCTTCAGACCCCGTTTACATGTGCTGTCTTTACCCAATGAATATCTGTTTGAATCGTACTGTTTTTCATTACACTCAATGATTTACCGGCCACACATATCAAATTTGACACACCACAGACGTGCGCTCTCATCAGAGCAAATGTTTTTTGTGAACGGTAGCTTTTTATGTGATATTGGCGATGGCAGATTGGCCATCGGGATGTTCGGGGCGAATCCCAATGGGCCGGTCACCAAGTGGCCTGGTGAGACTAGTGAATGTCATGCTAGTTGCTAGCTGCCAGTGCTGCAGGGTGTGTCCCTCCCATGTTGTTTGTTTGCTGTGAGATGTTCAGATGGAACGTAGGTTTCAATCGTATGTTTTGATGCTTGAAGGAGAAGATAAGACCAGCCTCCTCCAATGCGAAAGAGGCTCTCGTTTTTCTTGAAATCTGATTGGCTCAGCCGCAGTCATCAGTCATTACTCATGGCAGACCGACAGAAAACATGGATAAAGCCGGTAAAAAAAAAAAAGAGTGGCGTGGAAAAAACTCACATAAAAAATTTTAAATCTTTACAAGAAGAGGCAGCAAAGTGCTCCAAAATAACAGAGCTGTTGAGCCGCGGCCTCTGTTGACGGGCTGAGACTGCTGGTGTTGCTGACGGCGGAGATGGAGTTGGAGCCGACGGTGCCATTATACCAGGCGTATTAACGTTAGCTAACATTCGTGAGTGTGTAATGAGCAAGACTGGCTTTGGCAAATAGCATATTTCTTCTAGGTTTCCGTTTCAAGAGGCCAACTAGCCTATTGCATTAGGTCATTATAATTCAAACCTGTACTAAAAGACATTATGAGCTTGCTGTTTCAGTCAAGTCAGAGTTCAGGATTAGACTCAGAGTTTGCTGAACCTGGAATAACCCTCAGCTCTGGTTCATCTGACAGTTGTTTGTGTTGTTGTGTTGCAGACGACAGTGGGCGGAGCATCTTTAGGACTGTTCCCACAGGACTGACTGAAAAACATCGCCTGGTAACCATGACGACAGAGAGCTAACCAGTTGGTAACCATGACGACCACCTGTTTGAAGAGGGTGGAGCAGAACTGAACGTGTGGATTAAAAATGTGGGCAGAGACTTTGAGATGTGACCTCCAGAGGAACTTCCTGTCCGTCTGACCATCAGTCCACCATGTCCCCTCTCCTCCCTCGTCTCCTCCCTCGTCTCCTCCTCCTCCTCCTGCCACCGTTAGCCCAGTGTCAGAGTGTCGGTCAGTTTGATGTGTGTCGGTCTCTGCGTGGCTCAGAGGCGGGGCCAGGATGGGAGTTCTACGCCTGTCAGCCGCCTCCCGCCAACATGAAGGAAGTGATGCAGATCAGAGTCGACCCGCCTGGGATCACCTGTGGGAACCCACCTGAGAGGTTCTGCACACTGGTCAGTCACCCCGAGAGACACTGTGCCTGTGAGACATGTGAAACATGTGTCTGTGAGACATGTGTCTGTCCACTCTGACTGTGAGACATGTGTCTGTCCACTCTGTCTGTGAGACATGTGAGACATGTGTCTGTGAGACATGGATCTGTCCACTCTGTCTGTGAGACATGTGTCTGTGAGACATGTGTCTGTGAGACGAGTCTGTCCACTCTGTCTGTGAGACATGTGTCTGTGAGACAAGTGTCTGTGAGACATGTGTCTGTCTGCTGTCTGTCAGATATGTCTCTGTGAGCAGTGTCTCTGTAGAGTGTCTTTATGACATGTGTCTTTGAGCATGTCTTTATGATACATGTCCCTGAGTGTGTCTTTATGAGACGTGTCTCTGCAGTGTGTCTTTATGAGACGTGTCTTTGAGTGTGTCTTTATGAGACCTGTCTCTGAGTGTGTCTTTATGAGACCTGTCTCTGAGTGTCTTTATGAGACATGTCTCTGCAATGTGTCTTTATGAAACGTGTCTCTGAGTGTCTCTGTGAGACGTGTCTCTGCAGTGTGTATTTATGACACCTGTCTCTGCAGTGTGTCTTTATGAGATTTGTATCTGCACTGTGTCTTTATGACACGTGTCTTTGAGTGTGTTTTTATGAGATGTGTCTCTAAGTGTGTCTTTATGAGACCTGTCTCTGCAGTGTGTCTTTATGACACGTCTCTCTGAGTGTGTCTTTATGGGACATGTGTCTCTGCAGTGTGTCTTTATGAAACGTGTCTCTGCAGTCTGTCTTTATGAGATGTGTCTCTGAGTGTCTTTATGAGACCTGTCTCTGCGGTGTGTCTTTATAAGACGTGTCTCTGCAGTGTGTCTTTATGAGACCTGTCTCTGCGGTGTGTCTTTATAAGACGTGTCTCTGCAGTGTGTCTTTATGAGATGTGTCTCTGCGGTGTGTCTTTATGAGACGTGTGTCTGCAGTGTGTCTTTATGAGACGTGTGTCTGAGTGTCTTTATGAGACGTGTCTCTGAGTGTCTTCATGTCACGTGTCTCTGCAGTGTGTCTTTATGAGACGTGTCTCTGCAGTGTGTCTCTATGAGACGTGTCTCTGCAGTGTGTCTTTACGTCATGTGTCTCTGAGTTTGTCTTTATGACACGTCTCTGCAGTGTGTCTTTATGAGGCGTGTGTCTGCACTGTCTTAATGAGACGTGTCTCTGCAGTGTGTCTTTATGAGACGTGTCTCTGAGTGTCTTCATGTCATGTGTCTCTGAGTGTCTTTATGAGACGTGTCTCTGCAGTATCTTTATGTCATGTGTCTGAGTTTGTCTTTATGACACGTCTCTGCAGTGTGTCTTTATGAGACGTGTCTCTGCAGTGTGTCTCTATGAGACATGTCTCTGCAGTGTGTCTTCATGAGACGTGTGTCTGCAGTTTGTCTTAATGAG
>JAMWDX010000061.1:0-12901 GCA_026686955.1 Epinephelus cyanopodus
CACTGGGAAAGGACACAGTGTGTTGGTAAAAAGAACCTCAAATGCTGTGCTACAAATGCCGCTGGAACTCAAAACAGGTTCATCCTCTGCAATGTTATTTTTTATTGCAGCAGAAAAGAGAGACCTTGGCAGGATTCAGTTGTATACAGGGGTTAAATTGGGATTTGTTATGTAAAAATTCCTAGATTCGGTGCCACAAACATTGCTAGTAACACCGTGAGAAGTTGCCAAAAAACAGTTGGTGGTGTTGGTTTTGGACAGCTGTCTGTAGTTTGGCAGGTGTCTTGTGTTGGTGTCATGCCATCCACCATCCCCTCCTCTTCTAGGTGACAAAAGTCAGCTTATGTATTACATCACTTTTGAAATGTTGATTTGATATGATGTGCAAATCTAACGTCTTTGTGGTGGGAAGAAGCGTTTTCTCCAGGCCCACAGCCTCCACTCAAAGCTCTGTTTCTAAATTATTGTTAAACCTACAGACGCTACATTAAGTCTTTTGTATATCTGATATTGAGTGCCTTGAAATATGCACTCAACTTTATGTCAGTTATATTGTACCTCCCTCCAACACATTCACCTTCATCAAAGTTTATGCTCTTGGCTGATCTGTCAAACTTAATCCAGATGGCTGCTGCAGCCGTAACACAAGAGGCATGAAAATATGCTTTTATCTGCATTGTATAAGAAGATGTGAGATGTCGGCCTCTACATCACGCGCTGTAAATTACACAGAGTTTCTGTTAGATGTTAAAGTGCAGTAATGTGCACATCGATAGGCAACATCAACGTCTATTTGAAGAGCACGTTCTTAGTTGCTTTTCAAATAGACGTATCAAGGATGTAGTTTCTTTTTCAACATTGCACCTCAGGGGGAAAAAGTAAAAAGAGGAAACAAGAGGAAGTGTAAACAAGCATGCTATGAACAAACAGCCAGGAAGCAGCTGTAGTGCTTTCTTTCCAGCAGAGGTATCAACCCCCCTACATTTGTGCAGATGAAACTGTCCTTCAACATGAAACACACAAAAAAAACACTCAAACAATACACTGTAAATGCAGAGCACTGACAAATTTGTTAAGAAAATGGCAGAACTTTGAGGAACAGGATCAACAAAAGATTATGAAAACAAGCTACGGGGACGTTTGAAGCTCGAGGCGGGACTTTGAGTTTTATGACCTGGATAACAGTGAAGCTGGAAGTCTTGAAATCCTTCATGCAACTGCTTTTTTTTCATCACTTCTAGGGCATCAGAAGACATCGACATCAAAAAGCTTAAAAACACACTTTGTAAATTAGCACGCCAACTGTTGGTTGTTGTGTTGGTTGTTCTTTGAAGCCCGGTGCCCAGATGTTTACCATGAGATAGAAAAAAAAGTTTCTTCTTTGACTCCTTCAACAAAGCCATATGTCTAATGGCCTTAATGCAGATATATCTGTTCTTTTCCTTTGATGAGCACAAACATGTAACTAAGATGCATGTATCAAGCTGCATTATCTGTCTCTCATTAGCAGCCTCTCTTTAAGATTTCCTGTTTCTTGTGCGCTGGCAGTGAGAACCTTTATGAATCATTGGTTGTTAATGGGACATTGACTATTCCAGTCACAGCAGGAGCGAGGGGAGGGGGCAGCTGGGAGTCCCAGGGGGACTCAGACCCGTGGCAGATCCATTATTCATGGTTCACCATGGGCTTGTAGCGAACACTGACACCCGACCTGCCTAAATCAAACAGGGCCAGTGAGTTTAATGCCCCTTGGGAAATGCGAGGCTCAGGTAAAGGTGGGGGATGGGGAGGGTGTAGGGAAGCAGTGGGGGTGACAGTGAGGGTCAGATCGGAGAGTAAAAGGAAGAGGAAGAAGGGGTATGGCCCCTCTTCTTACTCCACTGGCTCCTGCTTGAAAGCTGTCAGTGCTGTGGCTGTTACAACAAGTCCTGTCCTTTGCTTTGGTATTGCTGGTTCCTTCTTTCTTCCTTTTTGTCAACACGGCTGTTTCTCTTTTACATTCTGATGTCACTACAGGTCTAATCATAAAGGCTCACACTGCATTTCCATAATGAAATACACAAGCTTTTCTTCGTGGATCACCTTGCAACAACAGTTTCTGTCTAGTGCTGATAAACCTTACATTAACTTTTACTTTGGAATTCAATTGAGTAATGTAAGGTATTGTTATGAGAAAACAGTATCAACTGAGTGTTTTGATATTCTCTTTGTGCTTTGCCGAACTCAGAAATGTTTGAAGGGATACTGGCAGCTTTTTATCATAACAATGTGGGCAGTGTGTGTAAATGATTTATGTTAAATGTCCCTCCATCTTAGCAGCAGCGAGATGAGTCGTTGTGGGTCATTGGGCGAATTTTTTTTGCTGGCTCTTGCGCTTTTCCTCGAACTATAAATTGTACTTCCTTTTTTTTGAATGACAGGGCCACTCTGTCTCTCTTTCTCTCTTAGGAGGCTTTCAGACCTGTAGTTGTCTTGCTTTGGTCTGAATCAAGGACCAATTTTGTCGCAAAGTACATGTTCTCACGGCAGCATTTACAAGCGAACCAGATAAAACGCCTGCACGAGAAAGCTGCTCTTGATTGGTCAGAATTTCCATGTGGGTAAAATCCAGGAAGTAAACAAACACAGTACGCTGGCAAGATAAGTGGGACACTTCTAATGTCACAATGGAGGGACAACTACACAGGTTGATTTTATCGCTGGTCATCGTGGACTATATTGCTGTGATTGTTCATTTTAGTCAAACCATACAGTTTGTGCATATTAAGGCAGTACAGGCCAATGCCACAAACCTGTTCCTTTGTTTTCTCTAGTCATGTAGCACCAATTTCAAAAGTATTTGCATCCGTCTACTGCATAGAAAGCTCAGTTTTCAGCAGTGGAATAGTGGACTGCATTGTGTCTATAGATGTACTGAAATAAATTCAAATCAACTCTGTCTTCTTTGTATCCAAGATCACAATCTCAGTCAGACTTGAAAAGAAAGTGTAGTCTATGAATAATACTATGTGCTGGAAATGAAATGTGACAAGGCCAAAGTATTGTATGTGTATGCATGAAGGCATAGTTTTGGGGGGGGGGGTTCCGTGACTGCACTGAAGGACCGGTGAGCCTTCAGTGTGGATGTTAAAATTATGTAAGGGAAATCAGCGAGACCTCACTGGTGTCCTCTGTGTGTCATTGCTATGCAGGAGAGTTAGTAGTAAGGCTCCATTCAGCCCCAGAGCCAGAAGGTGACACTGTATTGAAGCCAAGCGCTAAATACCCAACAAGGGACTGATTGCTTTGTATACAGCAGCATTAGTACGAGTTAAAATCAGCCTCAGCGCTGTCAGGGTGGGAACAAACCCGGTCTTGCTTGCACAAATGTTCTTTGAACCTATATCTCATTAGCCCTGCTTGTGCACAATGGCAAACATGCAGTATCTGCATGATCCACATGTGCAGGGATCAATGGCTTAATGAAATAAACACAAACTGTAGTAATATAAGCGGCCATCTTCTTTGAATTAAGTCCTTTTGCTCTTGTTGTTGCTGAGCTGGAAAAAAAGGCCCTTACCAGCAAAAGCCCCACATATAAATTTTCCCTTGATAACTTGTGCCCCAATGTAACAGGTCATTACCGCCTTGTTTGTGCATGTCTGGTTTTTCCTTGAGTAATTGTATAAAATCAGTGGAAAGCACAGCCACGGCACGGTTACATTAATATTGCTCTATTATTCTCTGTTTAGATGTGGAATCTAATGAATCCAGAGAGTTTTACTGTGCTGGTACATGACGCACAACTCATTTCCCACAGACAAAGAGCCCCTGAAGTCCCTTGTAATTACCCACAGAGATGTTGAGTTCGTGGGTTGCATCTTTATCTCCTTCAACTCAACACGTCCCATGGGCAGCCCCTTCCTGTTCTCTCTGAGAACTCCTCAGTAATGTGTAGCTTTTTCTTTGATCTGGCAACATTGCTAATCAGTCAAATTTCCTGGATCTGCTCATTAGATAACCATTAGCTTGTTTCTGCATAATTTGACATGGCAATCAATAGTCAAAGCACATGATAGTGATTCAAACAGAAGTGTGCAGTGTCTTTGGTCGCTACGTTCGGGGTGATATTCATAAATAGCCTATTAGTTTTTTACAATTTAGCACTTGTGAAACCTGGAGCGACGTCACTTTTCATGTGCTGCTTTAACACACCTTTTGCAAGTATGTAAACCTTTGAACCCTGAGCAAATTGGTGCAATTTCTTTCAAAAACATGGGAGAAAAGGCAATAAGTAATGTCCCACAAATTAGAAAACATAAATAAATAAACTTAGAAAATTATTTTAAAAAATAGGGAAAAAGAAAAAGGCTAGATTTTTAATGATAATAATAATAATAATTATTATTATTATTTTTACATTTAAATTTTAAGCACATATTACAGGTCATTTTCTTGTTGTTTTTAAACTTCCTTTTTCTTTTTAACTTTTTTTCTTTTACTAATTTCTTATTGTTATTTTGGGCAATTTCTTCTTCTGCTGCTCACTGCCTCCTTCCCATGTTTTTTTTTTTTTTTTTAAGAAATAAAGCCAATGTGCTCAGGTTTCAAAAAATCTAAATGTTTTTTTCTTGTAAATTCTTGTATAAAGTTTGTAACACTTTGTTTATGCTTTAAATTTACAAGTCAGTAAGGACGAACTTCATCAGTGGAATCATCTCTCGTGTCGTGCCAAATGTGTAAGCATTTTAGCGTGCATTTTCTGCAGCGTTTTTTGGGAAGATAGCCAGGGGCGCTCGATGTTTCATCAAATGTGCAGTGTCACTTCATTGAGCCTGTCACTGCGTTACCTCCTGCATGTTGCCTCTAATAAATATGCAATGTGCATAATATGCATGCAGCAGTTTAGAGTTTCAACAGGGCGCAGCCAAGAAAAGTGCCTTTTAATTTAAACGCGCTTGTGTTGAAAGGCTCTCATACTCTATGCAGATATGTGGTCGCAACTTCCAACACAAAAGGCTGAGAAAAAGCAATCAGTGTACCAATCAAAGTTGAAAGAAGTGTGGTTCTTTTTCAAGCAGATTTAGATAATAATGGGGGAGAAATAATCTCACATGGAACCAGGGAAAGTAATTTTCAAGCAATTTTGTCTTTGCTGACTAGAGGTCAGTGTTTAGACAGACAGAACAAGGCACAAAGGATTGCGGTGATGGCGGACAGGTGCTCAAACCAGCTTTGGCCAATAATTATCAGTCAAAGAATGTAAAAGAATATAGACATGCATATCCATTTTTTTTTGTTGGCTTGTTTTCCTCTGCTCTCCCTGTTTGCTACAGCTTTCCCTCCTCTGCCTCTTTCCATCCATTGCAGATTAATGCATTTGACAAACCACTGAGCAAGAAAGGGCATTAATAGCTACTCAAAGCAGAGAGCTATCATGGGAACCCTTGTTGTGAGAAAATTACGCATCTTCAGACCCGCAAGGCGGTATGCAGGGATAACAGAACACTTCTACACACTGTTTTCTAAACACTCTCTTGGCCAAGCCTGAAAAGAAAGAGGCGGGAGAGACTTCAACTGGCAAGACAAGGCGAGGGGAGGGGAGGGGAGGGGAGGGGAGGCGAAGCGAGGCGAAGTTGGTGGGGGGGGCTGTTCCCTGGATGCATGGGTATAGGCCTCTGCTTCTGAAACAGTTAGTCCACAAAGGCCTAATCACCAAATGACATGATGATCCAGCTTACAGTGGCAGACTGACAATGAAACTGTGTCCCATTCCTTCAAATACACCATGTGTCTCGAACAATGTGCGTACACACACATTTTTTTTTGTGTGTGTGTGCGCACACACAGGCATGTGTGAGTGTGCATGCATGCGTGTTAATTTCTTTATATTATGAATCCGGCTAGATGCATAAACACTTGCCTAATTCTCATGTGGTTAATTTGCATAAACTTGAGAGTGTTTTTGCTGTTTGATGTTGTTCTCCACAATCGCTCTTGACAAATGACCACAAAAAGGCTGCAGTGTTTACTGGTGTCTAAATACATAGTGTGTTTTGACAACTGTATGACCTTCAGCTCGTTGTCCTCTGGTGTTTCCAAGCGGCATAGACACGAAAGACTCGAGGTGAAAAGAACACACATTTAGTTCCAGCCTTTGAACAAAAATAATGATCAAAATGATTAAAAAAACTGTTTCTAAATGCATGACACATTCAGGGGAATGGTTTGAATACACTTAGCTAATTAGCTTTCAAAATAGGAAGTAGGCAAAACAAAATGCTGCCCCCTCCCCTCCAAACCCTGTAATTTTGAAACAGGTTAGTGAGTTTCTCGTTTTAAATATTATTGCGTTTTTGCTTAATAAAAAAAAAAAACCTGCTGACCTTTTTCTCCATGCAGACTCTCAGTTTCTTCACATGTATATCAGCTTTGCTTTTTCTTAAAGCAAATCTTGGCAACAAACATTTGCTCACAAGTGCAATTATCAGATATTTACTCAGTCTGTTTCCATAGGATTTAGTGGCACAATCCCTACTGATGCTATTTGTTCCTCCTCATTAGTCATCAGACATAATAAATGCATTGTCAATACAGGAACCTCTGTTAGTAATGCTGTCAGTATTAAACCACCCACCACCACCACCACCAAAAAAAAAAAGTAAATCTATGTTATTCTACTTTATGTAACTGCTTGCACTTATAAAAGGGTTAATGTTCTGTATAGATTTTGAACAACACAAAAATAGATACATTCTCATTACTGACTGCACAGAAATCAAGGGAGTCCATTTAGATTCTGCAGCACACAATTTATGGCCAACGCCAGTGCTCCCTGCCAAAGCAGGAAGCAGTGTGCCCTTTATGCAGCCAAGTGAGAAGTGAGAGTGTGAAGGTCGGTGTAGTGAATGAGCCTTCAGCGTGTCAGAGTGTCAGGGTGTCATGCTAGTGACGGAAGACCACATCTCATCTCAGACCAACACCTAGCTTTTTTTCTAACCACAGCCACTTTCCTCAACCTTAACCAAGTCCTTTGGTTCCTTAACTGTCCTGTAGTTGCCATGCACATACATTGTAAGATGTTGGCATTGAAAATCAACAACAGCACTTCAAACTGATTTGTTTCTCAAATCATATCTTGTGGACAGAGTGCCTGCACTGTTATTCGCCAGTAATCAGATTTGACTTGCGCGTTCAGACATCACCAACCTCTCTGCTTGAGTTGCTGTGGTAACAATGTAAGCATTGGTAACAACGTGGTATCGCTAGTGACGCAGCTTTCCAAGATGGAGACACGAGAAATGAAGGTAAATCATTTCGCCGTCTGAATGATTTATGTCAGCGTCTGTCCACAGACTGTTGTTCCCTGTTATTGTCTCCTTGAGTGTTCTGCTTCTAACAGCATGGATCTGCTGCACTTCCGTTACTCTGGCTTAGACGTCGTCATTGTGTGTGTTGTGTTCAAGGATACTTTGAAATCTAATTTTAGTGGCCAGAGTGTCTGATCCATAGACTTTATATAAAGATGGACGATATAACAGCTCCCCAAAAGTGAAGCAAAAACATCTCAATCATCCCCTGGTAGCTGGCTGCAGTAGAGGTTAAAAACTCTGCCCCTTCCTTGTTAGTGGATGGGACGTGGGCCAAAATAAAGATGGTTTCTGTCCTACTGAAAGTCCTTGGCTTCATCACACCGTGACCTCCAGCATGCACGGCGATTTGCAGCCGAGTGTGAAGCAGTCAGGACGACAGTCAGCACCTCCAAGTTTGAGGCCGTGGTTCTCTGCTGGAACATGGTGGATTGCCCCCTCCAGGTTGGGAGAGAGTTACTACCCCAGGCGAGGGAGGTCAAGTTTGCTTGGCAGTTTGGCGCAGCGTCTGCAGTGATGCAGCACTGTGCTGGACCGTCATGGTGAAGACGGGGCTGAGCCGGAAGGCAAAGCTTTCGATTTACTGGTCCCTCTATGTCCCAACCCTCACCTATGGTCATGAGCTCTGGGCAGTGACTGAAAGAACGAGGTTGTTGATACAAACGGCTGAAAAGAGTTTCCCCCGTGGGGTGGCTGGGCTCAGCCTTAGAGATAGGGTGAGGAGCTCAGACATCTGGAGGGAGCTCAGAGTAGAGCTGCTGCACCTTTGCGTTGAAAAGGGTCAGTTGAGGTGGTTCGTACATCTGATCAGGATGCCTCCTGTGTACCTCCTGTTAAGCCTGGCTCACACTACAGGATTCTCGGGCTGGATGGATGGTTTCTGTCATTTGGGGCAGTTCAGGTGCTCATTTTACTAAGAAGTTTGGTTTTAATTAGTCATTTGATGCTGTAACAAAGGTATTTGATTTGTTCAATTCAGTGCTTGCAATTGGGCGGAAAGGTGTATGGGCGGGAACTTGATACCGTGGAGATCGCTGTTGCTCAGACTCTGGCTCCAAAAGACATTATCAGCACAAGATGGCAGCGGCTGTATCCTGGATATTTTGGCTTCATTTTTTGTACAGCAAAGGTTAGTTGAGAGACGTCGTCCATCTCTTTTTGCAGTCCATGGTTTGGACTGATATGCATCTGTAGAAATCTGATTGGAAACACATTTTAAACCATTTCCAAATGTGGCAAAAATCTCATTAATGTGTTTTTTGCTGTCCAAACTTCCTAAAGTCAGTTTGGATACAGTCTGGATATGCCAAAAACTGGATATGGGTTGGCAGTCTAAACAAGGCCTTAAAGAACACAGTGTCCCAGTTGCTTATGCTCAATATTCAAAAACTTTGGTACCGATGCAGAGCTCGTTATTTTCATCAGCCGACACTTCACCTGCAACTTCTTACCCAACTCTGCTCTACTCTGCCGCATCTGAGAATATTTTATCTTTAAATTCGAGTTAAAAAAAGTCAAACATGTTAATCGAAACCAGCTGCATATTCCCAATGACCTCCAACACCCTTTTTATTATGCCTGAGCAATTCATAAATAATGCCTGTCCTAACATCACCTCAAATATACAAGTTCCACCATTGTAAATATCAATTACAGTGATGATTACACTGAGCTAAAGCAGCAGAACAGAAGGGTAAAGGTAGATGAATAGAGAGGAGATGGAGGGTTAGTGGCGTTTCCCAATATAAACTGCACCTGAGCTAGGCTGTGAAAGATAAAGAACATTCAATTTTCTGCCCCTGATTGAATGTTTGAGAGCCAGACTGTGTAAATAACACTGGGCTGGGTGTATGAACACACGCACACACACACACACATCCATACCCAAGCAAATATATGGAGTACATTGTCACGCATACGCTGTACACCTCAGTGTGGGGGACAAACATTCCTGAGAGCACTTGCCTCATTCATTACTGCAGTAACTAAAGACATAATTGTGCTCTCAAACTCTACTGTGGAGGTGTGTATGTGTGTGTGTGTGTGTGTGTGTGTGTGTGTGAGACAGTAAAGCAAGGAAGACAAAAATTTGAAGCTTCATTTGAATGGCTTTGGGCTGTTGACGAGGGTTGAGAAAAATGCTTGTTTAAAAAAAACGAAAATCCCACATGCGCACACAAACCCTGACATACACACAAACATATGAACTTGAGCAAATACACAACTACACACACACACACACACACACACACACACACACACACACATACACAGTGATCTGACAGGTGAGAATGGCTTACAGCTAGGTTAAAGGGGAAGCACACTACATAAGCGGGTCACCTCTCCTGGGACACAGCAATTTTTCAGCGTTGCACTGGAGAGAAAAAAAACAATGCAACAAAATGAACGGGTACAACCTGGTAATCTTTGGGTTGATGGTTTTTGTCCCCGCCTGACCTCAGCCTTTAGTTTCTCGAAAGTGGCTTCTTCATTAAGTCCAATTTCTCAATTCAAAAAACCCTGGCAGCCTTCATGAAAACGGCAGTGAATAATTTAGTGTATTGTATAACAGTAGTAAGTTGTATGACCTTTCCTTTTTAACACTTTGCCCATGCAAATGGCGTATTTCTGAGCATTTCTTGGAGTTCACAGAGCTTGTGCAGTATGAGTAAGGCACAGCTTGACCTTGACCTTTCTCTTTTAGCGTGTGTGTGTGTGTGTATGTGTCTGTGAGTAAGAGAAGGAAAGAGAGCTGGAGAGAAAAAATACATAGTCTGTGTACTTTTGGAGTCATTAGATCAAACCACCTCTTTCTAAGCAGCAAGAGATTGTAGCGATGACTCACCTGCTGTAAGAAGGCTAAAACAGGCATGTTTTATAAATTAAACTAAAGCTGGTGGAACATTGGTCGTAACAAGACAGATAATATATATGTATGTCTTTTCAGTTTGGACTTGATAACTTTAAATTTGGCTTTTTTGTGTAAAACAGATTCTGCGAATGGACATAAAATACCAACATCTACCATATTGTAAGTTATTTATTAATTGAATTTGAATTGTAAAGTCGTGCTTTTGTTCGAGGACCAGCAGGACTGCACTTTGTTGTTAGATCATTTATTCATGCTGCACAAATATAATCTCATAAATTAATTAAGGGGCTTACTCTACTCAAAATGTCAGTGATAATCACCCAAAACCTCCAACTATTTGTCCTGCATTAAGGGGACAGTGTGTAATACCCTTTTTTCGTTGTCACTCTTGGCTGCAACGACTACAGCTATGCCGCATCGATTTGTGTTTCCATTGTCGGTTTAGACGCCAAGCCACGACAAAGATGGACCTTCTCAGGAGTAGGTGCCCTCAAGTGGGTTGCGGTGACGTCTCACCAACTGCAGCCAACCTCCCTCTCCTCCCCAAACAAGCGTCTGTGTCGCCAGACACTACTCACCTCTGTCTCCAGGACACCAGAGAGAAAGGCGTTTTAGGTCCAGCACTTTTTTAGCTTCTAACTGAATCTCTGTAGTTTGGAGTTTAGTTTCTCTTCTGCGTCCTGTTTCTACTTTATATATCAGCTTTATTTTACTGTTTCATGTTCACTGTCAGCTGTATTAGGAGTTGTGTGAAGTTGCTGCTCGAAAACTCAACATTTCCTTGTTTTTACGTAACAAAATAACGGGGCACTTTTATTGCGAAAGAATCTACAGGAAATTAAATGTGTTACAAGTCCAATAATATGGCCAGGAGGGAAGTGAAAGCAGAAACAGCCACAGTGAGATGTTGATGAAGAGCTGCAGACAGCAGGCTCTTACTGCACCTCTGCAAACAGCTCACCTCCAACAGGTAAACTGTTAACCTGCCCTGCTGTGGAAAAACACATGCAGCAAAAATAACACTGTCGAAAAGGGGTATAAGATTTAGGCGAAGGTAGTGCCATCTAGTGGTGAGGATTGCAGATTGCAACCAGCTGAAATTTCTCCTGGTAAGATTTAATTATCCACAGAGGTGTCCTCCTCTCCAAAACAAACACACGAGGTGATTTAAGCTGGTAAAATCACTAAATAAAGCAGCTTCACATCACAAATCAGTGTTTCTCTGACACTGCACTAGCACCTGCTCACCTTTTTTCTCTGATAACTTAATGTGTGCTGATCCAGACATCATGAGCCGAATTATCTGCTCAAGTCTCTTTCTCTCCAGATTTAAAGGACCCAGTGATTTAAACTGGTGAAAACACTGAGTAATGCAGTTTCAAGTTGCAAATCAATGTTTCCTCTACACTGTTTGGCACAGTGCAGCACCTGTACCTGTTAAGGGGGGTGATTCCTGCAGATAAGTTTTGAAAAGTTAGGAGTCTCGTTCTCTGAGGACAGAGCCACGAGGAGTCAAATGAGGTCAGTTTTTGTCTGCCCACATGCCTTAAGTTAAGACTCTCTTACAGTAGTGTTATGATAACCTTACTTGGCTTACTGTATATGACTATGTGTCAAGCTTGTGACTGTTAATTAGCCTGACTGGGTTGAGTTGTTTTGATTCACCGAAAGCTAGCCACTGTTTCCCCTCGCGCCACTGCTATAAAGTCTCCGCATACGCAATTAACTCGCTATCTCTACTTTAAGCAACCAGAGTCTGCGATGAGCGAGGATTATAAATAGACCGCCCAGTAGTTTGACGGCTGATCAAAAGAGGCGATCAGCAACTGTCTCTGATAATGCTACATTGTGAACAACAATCAGTGTTGACATCAGCAGGCGGAGAGCGAGTTAACCGGTGTAAGCAGTCGGCCAAAACTAACTGACGGAGGTTGCATTGAGTTACATTATGATGCATTCAAGCTCTATTCAGTAAAAATGAATATTGGGCGAAGGCTAATTATAACATTTTGTAAAATATAGTTTCTGGTGAGAAACTTGACAGTTGTTTGAAGGAGAAATTTACTGTGTCTCCTCCTTTTGAAGCAGTTATTAACCCTGGCAGAAAAGGGGGAATAAATAACAACAACAACAACAACAACCATCTGTACCAGTATCAGCCCAGCATTTAACAGTCATGCTGAGAATTAGCTGAATCAACCTATGTAACTTGTGCCACAGTTAAAAAGAACACTTGTTAAATTAGCCTAATTACATTGCCTACAAAACGGGCAAATGCCAGGCTCACTGAAAACAACAGACACTAATTGAAACTGCCTTTTGACAGTTTTCCTTTCAGTTGTAAGAGCTGTAAAATCATTTTTTAACTTCATATCTAAGCTTTGTCCTTAATCGACCGAACAGCAGTTACAAGAGCTGTAAAGAATAAAAACCACATACATTATTACGAACTACAATGTAGTACAGTGTACGTTAATACAACTTTGGATCTGGCTCTGCCTTGAACTGATGTTGCCCTTACATTATTTTTGTATCTGTAAGATTACTTTGATTCTAGGGTGAGTTTTTTCTTAAATCCTTGAGCTGAAATTGAAAGGAAATCCACATTTTGAAGCTGATATATTAAAAAAAAACTTTTTTCCCGCTGGGGCATGCACCCAGCCCCTTTAGAGGGTTCACA
>JAMWDX010000062.1:0-12770 GCA_026686955.1 Epinephelus cyanopodus
CCTGACGGGTCAGGGCTCCCGAGCATCCTGCGGGACGTGGTGGGCTACCTCACCATGCAGCTCTTCGAGGTGCTCGACCAAAGCTACGGGGTGGGGAGCTTTGCCCCAACTTGGAAGGCCTTCCAGGCCGAGTTGGCCCTTGAGGAGCTGTTTTACGGCCACCCCCTTGCATCGTCTGACAACGTGCTGAGTGCTCAGTTGGGCACCAGCACTGTCAATCCAAACAGCCTCAGCCATCAGAGGGGCTTCCTCGGCCTTGCGCCATTTCATTGCGCGGCCGAGCATGAGGGTCCGCCTCCCCTCCACCACTGGACCAGGGACGAGCTGCAAAAGGTCCGCATCGAGTGGATATGGCAGTTTTGTAAGTCCCTGGAGGCCAGAGCTGCCGTTGTGGGCGCCGCCCTGATCAAGGTCCTGCAGGGGGACCTGTACAAAAGAAACTTGCAGCTGCCCTGGTTTTGCCTGATGGACAAAGACCCCCCTGGCAAGCTGACAGGCTCCTGGAAAGTGCAGGAGTTCTGTAAAGACCTGGCCAGCAAGAGGAGCTTCCCAGTCCCCAACACGTTTCAGCGCGCCTGGGAGCTGGCCTCCTCTGTTGGCCACAATGTGGAGGACTGCCTCGTTCAGGGCTTTCTTGCGGAGGGCATCAGTTACTTCCCACAGATTTCCTTCCGGGACACCAAGAGGGCCCACCGCATGTGGTGGAACTTCCGGGACTGGGTGCATGTCCATAGTGAGGATGCAGAGCCCCTTCCCTTGTCCCAGGAAGCCACCAGGACGTTGGAGGTGCTGGGGGAGTTCCAGCGGCGTGGGCTCTCCTTCCAGACCCATCTAGAGGTCTACAGGGAGTGGAAAAAGTAAAAAATGCAGTCGTGTACAAGCTGCACCGTGACCTCCCTCACGCGCTTGTGACGCGCCCCATCCCTGTCCTCTGTCGTCCCCCAGAGCAGAAGGACGAGAGGGAGTTCGAGCAGCCAGAGGAGGACGTCCAGGCAGTAGAGGACCAGGACGACGTTCGTCCTGCTGTCCGCTCAAAGGCCAAGGCCCTCCCTGCAAAGTCACACAAGCACTGGTCAAGCCAGGAGGTGGCCCTCCTCAACCTGGATGCCCAAGTGTCGAACAAGGAGGCTTACCAAGCTTATCTCAAGGGATGCCAGGAACAGTCCGTCCCGTTCAGGCCCTTTAACGCGTTCCGCAAGAAAAGGCTGCGGCTCATGGCTGACTGAGTGGCCCCCGCACCACCCAACCCAACATTGTAAATAGTTTGTGATAGTGTCAATAATAGAGTGTAATTATGCCGCCCTGGTTTTTGGGCAAGAGCTGTTCAGAAGTTCTTTGTGTTATTGCATTTTAATCATAGGGCCGTGCTTATTGGGGCAAGAAAGTAAGTACATACACTGAAAAAAGTAAAGTGTTGGATGTACTTATTTCAATAATGGAAAGTGGTTGCACACAAATTTTTTGCTTTGGCATAAACCCTAACAATTGAGTTAAATTAACACAAATTGTTCATGTTCATTCAACCTATGTATTTTGAGTTGATCCAAAGTGATTAAAACATGTTTTAATTAAGTAATTTGAATTTTTGAACATTTTCAATCTTCATGATTTCATCACTTTATTTCAACACTATTCAATAACTTTCACTCCAATACTATTTAATACTTAAATACTACATGTTACTTTCATACTAAAAGTTAGTATTATATTCTAGTGTTAATTAACTTTACAATGGAGGCCTATAACCTTAAGTAACCTTTCAAAAAAAATGTCTACTTTCACTCACAGTACTGTAGGTAGAGAATTGAACTAACACTGTTGTTCCAAATCAATACTAAATATGAAATATCATTTGTCCAGTGTTAATCAAGATTAAGATCAATAACAAATGTAAATGTATACAACTCAATGTACCTATAGAATGGATTTAAAATGCAAAAACACTAGCTACCATGGCCATGCCAGCAATCATTCATTTTAATGTCTATGTACCTTTCAATTAACTCTTAATCGTTACCATTACCCATCACAATTAATGTAAAATATCAGTTGCATGTCAAAACTTTTATTAGGAAAAAGTCTTCTCACTTCAAGAGAAATAAAAACTTAAATGGAAGATTATTTCCAAAAATGTACAAAAGATTTAAGTTTGATGTCAGATCCCACATGAAGGGCCTATATGAACACTGTTCACGCATCTCAATCATGCTCAAACATATTTTACGTGAATACATAAAATGTTTAACAACAGTCACACTGTCAGAAACCTTAAACACTGTAAACATAGCATGTCTCTCCTCCATGTTGAATTACAACAGAGAACTATAGTTCAGGCTCAGAGCCACACAGAGTTAACAAGAATAATTGTTGGGCTTTCTTTTAAGCAGGATTGAAGCTCTTGCTAAAACCAAACTTCTGCCTTTCACTCCAGCTTATATATATTAAACATGAATGCATAAAATAACAACAAAGGCATACTGTTAGAACACAATGTAAACATGGCATGTATCCCCCATTTTTTTGAGCAGGTTACATAAAGACATGCCATTAGTGCTGCCAACAGCTCCTGTATGACATGAGCACACTTCAGATAATGCCAACCGAGTATAGATGAAATTCAAAGATTGTTTGAGGCAATATGGCAAGTGAGCAAAATACACACCCTGTTAACAAATACAGTGACCACATTCACACAATCAACAGCGGGCATCCTCACAATTTTCCTTGAAGATCTCCATCAACAAGGGAGCAGTTATAATCTCTCTTGGTGTCTTGTGGATTGTGAGGAGGAGAACAGTAAAAAAATGAACGTAAGTGCAGGATCGTAACACCTGTCAGTGTCTTGCCTGAGAGCCCTGATGGTGCACAGCAATGTTCTTACTGGAGCATTTTGAATTTCAGGGCTCGGACTTTCCTTGAGAGTTGAGTCGCATCTAACTCCATAATCACTTTTTGGAGCACTTCAAATGTATAGCGGAGCTGTGGAGGATACTTCATGTTGAGTGCATAAAAAAGGCCAAAGAGCATGGCAGTGGCAAGTGCCACATTATCCAGATCTTGGAGAACCACCTCCCCTTCGATGATAATTCCTACATCTGGACTGTCACTGCCTGACAACTCTCTGCAAATGAAGACTCCAATCATTGTGCTCTCTATGGCGCTCAGTGTAGTGGCCTCAGTCATGTCCTGGTTTAAGATAAAAAAAAGAGCAATTAAAATAGTTTATTCAAATGCATATAAAAAGCAATTTCTGAGAGAAAAAATAAAGAGAAGCTTTGATACTTTACAACTGCATTCCAGACTGAATTGTCCTCCTCTTTTATTTATCCAAAGTGTTTTTCTGTTCCTGTATGATTGTCATCATTAACCTACCCTAAGGTAAGTGTCAGTGCAGTTTGAGAAGATTATGATTTTTTTTACTTGAATCACTTTTGCAGTGTGAGAAGGAAGACCTAAACAGTCTCAGACTGTCATATCACATCTTAAGACTCGTGTTCAAAGTCTTAAGTCTCAGACTTGTCTTTGATGAGATTTTACAAAGACTGAGGGTCACTAGTTACAAGACTACAAAAAGATTATTTTAGGGCTTTCTTTCCCACCATGCAATTTTTTTCCCATCATGCACAGCAGATATCAGCAATGGAGGAGAAACAACTTTTAGCTACATCTGCTCTTGTCTGTGCAGTTGTTTGTAGTGGGAAAAAAAACCCTAAAAGAAGATAAGACACGGCCCACACTGTATGGACATCCCCATTGCTTTTGATCACAAAACACTCACCGTGTACTCCTGCACCAGGACGTCTGGATTCTCATTCATATAGATACAGATTCCTTTAATCAAGGACTCCCTTCTGGCATCACTGTCATCCTGAAGAATTGTAACAAAGAAAACAGACAATTGAAATCTAATTTTTAGTAGCATGGAAGAAAGTGATCAAAGACAAAACAGACATTTAAGCAGTCACACCAGCATCTACATAACATTATCTGTTTGGAATAGACTTCATAATCTGCAGAGATTATATAAAAAAAAAAGATAAATATCTCACAGTGGAACAGTGGGTATACAAAGAAATGACTGGGTCATTTCATTGTATCAGAGCCCTGTTCCTGAAAGCAGGATTTTTGTAAAATTCAAGTAGCTATGATCAGTCACTATGGCAACATACTCCATGAAGCAAACCTGCTCCTTGACAGGTTTGATCCATCTAATCCGCCCACAGAGTGTGGAGCAGGAAGGAGAGACATCACTGCAATGAATCCATCTTTTACTGACCTAGTGTAATTTATATACACAAAAAGTTCTTACTGTCATCATAGCGGCCATTTCTTTCAACTTTTGGCCTTGCTCCCCGGACCGCTTCGCAAAAACCCTTAGTAGACTTTCAGAGAGAAGGTCCAGCTGTGACAAAAACCTCGATTGTGATGCGTTTGAACTCTGTGTTGATCTGAAACAAGATGAAGATAGTTTTGAATAACACAGGTGACAGATTTTAGAAGACATTTATAACACTATCTCTGCACAACATATCATGCCATGTACTGTGCATGGTACTCATCTGGGCTATGCAATAGAATATTTGTAAACATCCAAATGAAGTCAGCTTTACTTTTACACATGAACACAATCCACTTTTTTTAATCATCTTTCTTAAAATTACGTCCATAGAATCAAAAAGAGCTGGCCATCTCTCTTGTACGTCACTGATCATGGGAGCATCTCTAATGACTTCCTGTCTTCTTAACGAAAACGTTCTATCCATCTTAGCCCTAATGGTGTCTCTGTTGTTGCGCTTCTTGACATCTTCCAGGAGTTCGACCCTCATCTTCTCCAGCGACTGAGCACATTCTCCAAGTGGAAAAGGGGGACAAAATTCCACTTCACCCCTCTTTGGTTTCTTAACATTATAAGCAGGGGAACATTTCCCGGATGGTTTGTTTCTCAAAGAATTCACGCATACCTCTGGACTTCCAACTTTGCGGAGGTGTGTGCGGTAGTTCGAGAATTTGTATTTAAGGCTCATCTTCCATCCTTCGTAGCCGAGGGGGGACACATTTTCTCTTAAGCATCAAGCAGCAAGCTTCAGGATGAGTGCTTCAGCAACCTCATCAAATTTACTGTCTGTGAGATACACTGTGTGCTTCACTATCTCCTGGATTAACCCCTCTAAGATATCAGACTTTAGCTTTGGATCAGGGATCAGCAGCGTCCCATTTTGTTTGAAATTTGTGTGGGCTTTCTCAAGCTTCAATTCTGCGTCATACGTGAAACGGGGAACAGAGAACAATTCTGGCCAGGAAGACCGTGACGATGTAGACGATGTAGACTCAGGAGATGAAAGAAGGATTGTGCTGTCACCAGAACAAGATCCAGTGTCATCAAGAGCATTTTCGTCACCTGGGCATTGAGGTTGGCTGGATGTGGACGTGTACAACACTTTGAGTGTCGCTTTGTCTTGTATTTAACCCCCCTGTCCACCCACCAACTTGGGTATCCTCGGGGCTTTGTGGCCTTTAGACGGGGACAGAGGTCCGGGGCACTGCGACACCTGCTTGCTCTGCTTATCTTTGCCCATGGCTGCTGGAAAAGATGTGGTGATGGCCCGGTTTGGAGCCTCGTGAAAAAAGCCAAAGCCTTTGGATCCTTTCTTGTCACAAATAACCTTGCAGGACAAAATATTGTCAAAGGTGGATAAGGTATCATACAGCACCTTGTCAATAGACTCATCCATGTTCTTGATGAAGATGTTTACCACACCAGACTTCCTGAGTCCCGGGTCACGCTGAGACCACATTATTTGGGTTAGTGCAGCGGAACTGAACCCTTCTCCCCTTGCGAGGGAAGGGAGTTGCACGGTCTTTCCACCTGAAATACCCCCCCCCCCCATACCCCTGGTCCCGATGTGTTGACCCTGGAGGATCAGGGAGGCAGAGTCTTTTCCAGATGTTTGTGTCGTAGCACAGAGAAGAAGGATTTAAAGGTTAGTTCTTGAACTTTTGATACAGGGATTGAAGTTTTACAAAGGATAGGGTTTTTTTTTTTGTTTGAATTAAGCTACCTTTATTTCACATTTATTTGTACACAATAAATACAGTTAAACATCCACTGGTGTGTAAATATTACGCTCAGCAGCCTCTGAAGAGCTTCTGTTTGGTGTATATATGTAATAACGTAGTTGTGTGTACATTATAAAATTATTTATATTTAAATTAAAGTTTATATCAAGTATTATTACTAATATATAAATATATATTTTGTTGGAAGTGGGGATAGGAACTCCTCTCTCCAGCCGGAGAGAGGATAGGTGCACGGTCCATCTTTAACTTCCCGACTTCCCTTCCATGCTGGCCCCCTATAGGTACCACCACCCTTAAGGTGGTGGGTTTGTCAAAAAATTAAGGCTTATAGCCTTAGTAGAGTCGGCCTTTGCGCTATATTTCGGACTTTCTTGTCCTTCATCAGGCGAACCGACTTTTAGTGAATGAGGAGAGCCTGTCTGGGCTTCTTCGTCTCATTGTTCCCACTGTATTTTATTTGTTACTTTGTTTAGTTTTATTTGGCACTTTTCTTAGTTTTAGTTCGTCACTTTTTTTAGCTTTAATATTTTTTCTCTTTTTTTAGGCTTATTTTTTGTATTTTTGTACTTTCTTCTCCCCTACCTTTCTCCTCTCTACCCTGTCCCTGTCTTTCCTTCTCCCCAACTGCCTTCCTGTGTCTGCCTACCCTCTATTTATACTCTCTGTCCTGTGAAACTTTTGTCGTCCCCTGTTTCGTTTTTCTTCGTCACTTCTTGTTCTTATATGTGTCTTCTTGACTTTCTTCTTACTTGTTCTTGTGTATGGGTCAGGGTCAGGGTCAGGGTCAGGGTTAGGAAAAAGGAAGTGTGGACTCCACCATCCGGTAGGATGGCGGAGTCAGTGCACTCTCCATCCAGCCCATCCAAGTATGGGACAAAGCCATCCCCCCCAGAGAGAGACACACACCCACAAGCAAAAGTGAAATAAAATAAGAAGAAAAGAAATTAAAATAAAAAAATAAAAAAATAATAAATAAAGAATGGGCTGGAGTTAGAATGGGAAGGGAATTGTGTTGAAATTTGAGGGTCCAGTATGGTTGAGGTTAGGGCAAAATTACAGTGGGGTTGGGTTAGGCAAGAAGGGATATACACAGAGTCTCTCCCCCTATGCTGACCAACGACAACATAGTTGTGTGGGGAGACAGAGGCAGGCGCTGGCCGGCGCAAGTTAGTCCCCCTAGCCACCTCCCACTTGCTGTCCTGAGCCACATAGAGGAGAAAAGAAGAAAGAAGAGTAGAGAGGAGGGGAGGGGGGAGGGAGGAGGATGGGAATGCGAGGTCTCCACGACGCCACTTGCAATGACAGACCACAGCCCTCTAAAAAGGATATTTCTATCTATTTATTTCTTTCTATCTACATAGTAGGTAAGCGCACTATAACCCTGACAAGTAGAAATGAAAACAAGGAAACGGCACGAGTGAGTTCCAAAATGGGCAAGGTGGCCCTTTAAAAAATGGTTTGAAGCATGGCAGGTGCACCCTGCCAAGCGTAAGAAAAGGTGGATTGTAGCCCTAAAAACAGTGAAAAGCATAGAAGTGAAAGGTGACATTATTCTAGCATTGAAATGGTGTTGTTTGATCTCAAACTAAGGCGTATTATTAAAGCAAGCACTAAGGGTTAAAACCGCAGAGGGTTAAGACTGCGTAGGGTTAAAACTGCTCAGGGTTAAAACTGCTCAGGGTTAGGGTTAGGGGGTTAGGAGTTAGGGGACTGAACAAAGGGTTAGGATAAGGGAACTGAGCCCTTCTCCCTTTATAGGGGAAGGGAGGTGCACTGTCCTTCCTCCAAAAGGACCCCCCATACCCCTGGTCCCTTCTGCCTTGGCGGGTGGGTTGGCGCCTCTTGCCATACCGGACCTCAGTCCACCCACCATCCATGTCGTTGTCCCTTGTTTGTGGTTTTATTGTGGCTTTGTTATATATGTAATGTATTTTGTGTTCTATGTATTATTATGGAATAAAAGTATTTATAGGTATAAACCAAAAGCGCTCTCCAAAATTAAGGAGAGGAAACTGTATTTAAATTGTTTTTTTTAAGAAGAACCAAAAGCGCTCTCCCGAATTTGGGAGAGGAAACACAAATTTTAGTGCGTTTTTTAAATTTGTTTTTAAATAAAATAAAATGAAATTGTTTTTAAAGACAACTAAAAATACTTTCCAAAAATGTGGAAAGCAATTCCTATAAAATAAACTGTTTTTTTTAAAAAAAATGTAAGTCTGTGAAATAAACAAAAAAGTGTGCCAATAGACAACGTTTCGACCCCTAAAGGGTCTTCTTCAGGTCAGGCACACAAGCTAGCTGCTGAAAAGAGTTCTGGCTGTTGAGAGAGTGATGCTACCCCTTCGAAAGTCAGAGCTGGAATGAGCTCCTGACTGCCATGCGCTCCTATTTATACCCTCTGTTTTTAGTTTCGCTTTTAACATTTGTCGCCATAATTTGCTTTTTTAACCCTGTAGTATATGTTTAACCCCTAGAGTGTTTAAAATGAAATGAATTGTCTTAAATCTGTAACTATGAACTACCATATTGTTATTTATTTAGTTTCTTTGATCAAATATGAATTTAAATGTACTTTTTTTTAAAAAAAAGTGAATCGTGTTAGGGTTAAAACCCCCTAGGATAGGGGAACTGAGCCCTTCTCCCCTTACGAGGGAAGGGAGGTGCACGGTCCTTCCACCCAAAGGACCCCCCATACCACTGGTCCCTTGCACCTTGGCGGTTGGGCTGGCGTCTCCTGCCGTAACGGACCTCCGTCCACCCACCGTCCATGTTTACAGTTGTTTTTATTGATGTAGGCTTTGCTATATTTATTGTTGTTGTTTATATTGTTTTTTATGAAATAAAATGAAATGTTTTCTGTATGTTTATATATTTATTTATGCTGAAATGAAATGCAAAACCTACAACTAAAAGCGCTCTCTAATTTGGAGAGGATTGGGTTTGTTTTTAATGTGGTTTTTAAATAAAATATCCCAAATGAAATTGTTTTTTAATAAAGGATAAACTGAAAGTGCTTTCTCAATTTTTGGAAAGAATCTGAATTGTTTTTAATAATAAAAGATGAACTAAAAGTGCTTTCCTAAATTTGGAAAGAATAAATTGTTTTTTAAAAAAAAAAAAAAACTTATTTTAAATAGACTCAAAGGAGTCAAAAAGAAAAAAGTGTGCCTCCAGACGACGTTTCGACCCGATATGGGTCTTCCTCAGGTCAGGCACACTGAGCTAGCTGTAAAGAAAAGGCAATGATCTGGCTGTAGAGAGAGATGTGTCCCCTTCAAGCGTCAGAGCGAAAATGAGCTTGGCTCTGTAGCTCCTCCCTATTTATAGGCTCTGTTACCCTCGTCTTTTTTTCGTCCTTTTACAATACCGCTAAACTTAAACACCGTCTTTATGCAATTTTAACCCCATATTTGCCAAATAAAATGAATTAACCCATTTTTATGCTTTTAATATTTAATGAATTTTTAATCTTTACGTATGAATTAAGTCTTTTAGTTTTTATTGAAAGTTTTTAAACCCGTAGTTAGGGTTAGGCATGAAAGTTGAACGAGGTTAGGATAGGGGAACTGAACCCTTCTCCCCACACGAGGGAAGGGAGGTGCACGGTCCTTCCACCCGAAGGACCCCCCATACCCCTGGTCCCTTGCACCTTGGCGGGTAGGCTGGCGTCTCCTGCCATAGCGGACCTCCGTCCACCCACCATCCATGTTAACCGTTGTTTTTATTATTGATGTAGGCTTTGTTATATTTATTGTTGTTTTTTAATGTTGTTTGTTATGAAATGAAAATATGCTGTGTATTTATATATTTATTAATCTGAAATAAAATACCAAACCTACAAATAAAAGCGCTCTCCAATTAAAAGAGGATCTAGTCTATTTTTTTAAGAAATGAAATAAAATTGTTCTTTAATAGAAGATGAACTAAAAGTGCTTTCCTAAATTTTGGAAAGAGTATAAATTGTTTTTTAATAATAAGGTCAACTAAAAGTGCTTTCCCATAAATGTGGAAAGAATTGTTTCTTAAAAGAAAAAATAAACTTATTTTAAATAAAGTCAAAAGAGTCCAAAAAGAAAAAGTGTGCCTCCGGACAACGTTTCGACCCGGTATGGGTCTTCCTCAGGTCAGGCACACTGAGCTAGCTGTGAAAAAGAAGGCAGTGATCTGGCTGTAAGAGAGACGTGTCCCCTTCGAGCATCAGAGCAGAAATGAGCTGGCTCTGTAGCTCCTCCCTATTTATAGCCTCTGTTACCCTCGTCTATTTCTCGTCTTTTTAAGTTATTGCTAAACTTAAAAACCTCCTCTTATCAATTTTAACCCTATATTCGCCAATTAAAATGAATTAACCCAATTTTTATGCTTTTGATATATTATGAATTTTAATATTTACATATAAATGAGGTCTTTTAGTATTTATAAATAGTTTTTAACCCCATTATGAATTCAATGTAAATGTACAGATCCCTAAAACTGTAAGGGGGCCTAATTAGGTTTAGGCATAAAAGTAGAATAAGGTTAGGGTCAGGGTAAGGGTTAGGCAAGAAGGGATATACACAGAGTCTCCCCCTATGCTGACCAACGACAACATAGTTGTGTGGGGAGACAGAGGCAGGCGCTGGCCGGCGCAAGTTAGTCCCCTAGCCACCTCCCACTTGCTGTCCTGAGCCACATAGAGGAGAAAAGAAGAAAGAAGAGTAGAGAGGAGGGGGGGGGGGGGAGGATGGGAACGCGAGGTCTCCACGACGCCACTTGCAATGACAGACCACAGCCCTCTAAAAAGGATATTTCTATCTATTTCTTTCTTTCTATCTACATAGTAGGTAAGCGCACTATAACCCTGACAAGTAGAAATGAAAACAAGGAAACGGCACGAGTGAGTTCCAAAATGGGCAAGGTGGCCCCTTTAAAAAATGGTTTGAAGCATGGCAGGTGCACCCTGCCAAGCGTAATAAAAGGTGGATTGTAGCCCTATAAACAGTGAAAAGCATAGAAGTGAAAGGTGACATTATTCTAGCATTGAAATCGTGTTGTTTGATCTCAAACTAAGGAGTGTTATTCAAGCAAGCACTAAGGGTTAAAACCGCAGAGGGTTAAGACTGCGTAGGGTTAAAACTGCTCAGGGTTAAGATTGGTTAGGTTTAGGCGTGAACTACAGTGAGGTTAGGGTAAGGGTAGACCCCTGGGTAGGGTGTCGTTGATGAATTTAGAAGCCAGCAAGAGCAGGCATTGACACGAGTAACTGAGTGAGCGTGAACAGAGCAAGACGCCACATCCATCCTGACATGTTGTGACAGCAGTTGCCTCCATGTGGCCCGCGCCAGTGAAGGCCAACCACTGTAACAGGCTGGATTTAAGGGCACGAAGGCATGTGGAGCCTGCGAAACCCCAAAAGCGAAAAACGGCTGGCGTTTTTCGAATGAGTGTCAGTTTGGAATAGGAGACCGCAAAGTACGCACTCACCCCTGGGACACATCGTCAGTTGTGCGCCTTGGGATCAACGAGTGTTTCGACCACTTATCACAAGACACTCTCCCCCAAGGAAGGTCCCGCCGAAGATGCGCCGTCTTCGGGGCGTGTCCCAGTCTGACCTACACTACACTAACCACTTGTTTTTTGACATCTGAAGAGGTTGTTGTGTTTGACAAAAAATATTGTAAATTTAAAGTAGAGGTAAGTAGTTTTAGAGCAATATTTAGTGTGGAAAGCTATTTTGAAAGTACTAGTTTTAGAATTTTAAAAGTAAATTTGAAATTAGGAAAAGTTATATTAAATGAAGAAATAAAGAAATAAAACAAGTAATATTAGGAGTGAAGGCTATTTTGAGAATTTGAGGTTTTAGAAGTTTTTGGTGTCAACAGACTGTTAAAGGAGATGAAAAAATAAGTGACATAGTATTAAAAACAATAGTAAACGCCTAGGTCCCGGTGCGTCCTAGGCTCAGTCTCTAAGTCAGACTGAGGGACGGAAATTTGGAGGAAAATGACAATTTGAAGGACGCCCAATGAGAGTTATAAAAATGGCAATGCTGAATTAAAGCGTGTGTGGTGCGGAAATGGACTGTAGTGCGTGAGGCTAGTCCCCGAGAAGACTGGGCAACGTTTAAGGTTCTGACGCCCTGAACCACCACTCCCGCAGTGCTGCCCTAGAGTCGGGACACGGGGGGCCGCATACTCACCCCCTGACCAACATGTACCACATAGTTAACACCGCAAGGTAGCCATGGTACAGCCGAGCAGGGTCGCCGCGATGTGGACTCCTCTGCGCGAAGCTCCATAGGTCCCCCTCTAGCAATGACCGGAACCAGCGCCGCCTGGACGGTGCCGCCCCAGCCATCCCAGAGGCCTGGAGGAACAGGGCATACCGAGACTAGCTCGGCCTCCCTGACCCCCATAGAACCAAGGGCGAGGCGAAAAAGCCACTCACTGTGTCAGGGTTAGGGTTAGGGTTAGGGTTAGGGTTAGGGGGTTAGGGTTAGGGGTTAGGGTTAGGGTTAGGGTTAGGGGTTTGGGTTAGGGGTAGGGTTAGGGGTTAGGGTTAGGGTTAGGGTAGGGTTAGGGTTAGGGGTTAGTGTTAGGGTTAGGGTAGGGGTTAGGGTTAGGGTTAGGGTAGGGTTAGGGTTAGGTTAGGGTTAGGGTTTAGGGTTAGGGTTAGTTTTAGGTTGGGTTAGGTTTAGGGTTAGGGTTAGGGTTAGG
>JAMWDX010000063.1:0-12733 GCA_026686955.1 Epinephelus cyanopodus
TTTTATCAGAGGTAAATGACCACTAGTTTTAATTAAAACATAAAAGATTAAAATGTGCACTATGACTCAAAAGCAAAGGAAAAATGTCCGACCTCCTGCAGGAGGCTTTCATGCAGCTCTATTAACGAGCTCTAAACTCAATCCTGTTCTCAATCCTGCTTCTCCTACAAAAGGACACAACATAACGAGATCAGTGTCAGCCCTATCCAATCTATCTGTTTACTGTAGAGTTAAGCAAGGTATTTACTGTCTAAATCTGTTCAAAGGCTTTGAAACCGCGACCCTGCTTACAGATGACCGCGGCTTTAAGAACACATACTCAGTGTTCTCCAACCATATGGAGTCTGTGAGTTCAGTGCAAAGTATGGACAGCTGAGACGCCTCCTTTAGTTTACCCTGCAAAACCGCATAAAAGAAGGCCTGGAGTCACATTAGAGTAAAGAAAAGGAAGTTATGACAAAGAGTTGTAACCAAAAGAAATACTGCAGTTTCACAAAATGTTCACATGCATAGAAAAATGAATGCCAGTGCCACTTCCTATTCCCACTTTGAACTGTGCATGCAGGCAGCTGTTTTATGTAATGGACTGTTACAATAGACGTCGTCTCACAGTCTGAAAGTGGCCAAAGTTTACATTATATCTTTTCAAAACCATCTTTGTGTACCTCACCTCCAGGTTTCTAATGTACAGTAACAGCCATGACATAACCTGACTCCACGACCACATGGGCAAGACTTTGTCAACATCCTAAAGGGATAATATGATTAAATACACAGAAAATCATGTATAACTGAAGCACTATGAAGCAATATGTCAGCCAATAACTCCCTGTGAAGGTGAGTCATGGTGAAAAGACTTTGTAGGGACATCCTCCATGACGACGAGGATATACAACAAGGGTGATTCTCTGCTTATCAAAAGTCACAGGTTAATTTTGACATTTACCAAAAGGTGAATGTAATATTACTTAAATATAATTATTGGTGCGATAACATGTCCATCACTTTATTGTTGCACCTGGTAAAGGTGGACCTCATTTTAATGACATTAACCATATAAAATGTATATGTTGAAAGTAACTTGTAATTTAAGTAATCAAATAAATGCTGTGGAGTAAGAAGTACAATATTTGCCTCTGACTGAAGTGTAGTGGGGCAAAGTATGAATTAGCAGAGAATGGAAATGCTCAGGTATAGTAGAACTACCTCATTAAAGTATTTCACTGCTGGATAGATGGTCTTTACATAAAACTAGGCTATCTATGCAGTAGAAAGATGCAAATATCTTTAAAGTTGGTGCTATATGACCAGAGAAAACAAAGGAAAAGGGCTGTGGCATTCGCTTTTGCTCAAGAGGAAATAAAACCTACATCTACCAGAATGCACTGCACCGCACCAGAGCAATAAATACTAGGACCAATGACTTATCGGTTTTCACACAGGAAGCAACATGGTGGCCGTCTGGTAACAAACAGTCTTGAGTAACAGTTAAACAGTGCACTAAAATATGTTTCTGAAAATATTTTATGTAAGAAATAGGCAACAGTAACAAAATTTTGGTTTACACAGTTTAATACATTCATTGTCATACTTGTGTTTGGCCATGTTGTCGAGCTAGTTTGCTGTCTCTGTTAAGTAGCTGTCAAGTTAGTCAGTCACTCTACAGCAGGAAACGGAAATTCATAATAAAAACTTTGTGCCGGAAATTCACTTTACGTTTTACAAACTTGACACGTTTGTGACCATTTGCGTTCCATTCAGCACGACCCACCAGTTGGGAGCCACTGTCGCAAAGTACAGTTACTTTCCACTGCTGGGTAAAGACACTTTGACTTGCAGGTGAAGCCAGTATGTTTCATGCTGTTGGTTTGATAGTGGTCGATTTTCAAAATTCTTGTCATAGCAATTGAAACCATTACAAATATGGTCTGTGTGTGCACAGACATTACGGCTGTAAGGAAGTCACAATACTAACACACTTTACAGACCGTTTTTGTGTTTAACTATCTCACCCGCTCTCACTCTGTTGGAAAACCTTATCTCTGTCATACAGAGTCTTTACCCAGTCCATTGTTTTGTGCAATAATTCATAGTGAAATCATTTATAGTGTGTATTCTTCATAAAATATGTTTCTCCTGTTTTTATGCTGCTCTTTTAATTGTACAAAACTGACATTGAGAGACACGCACGAGAATTCAGATGTACCTGTACCTGTGCAAATGACAATAAATCTGATCTAATATAATGCAATCTAATCTACACAGCTGTGCTCCTGTTAGTGCTTAAAATGTTTCAAAAACATGAACTCAGTATTGAGTACTTTGAAAAACTGTAAAACACAGTTACCAGTTGAACTAAATTATACATCCCTGATACTGAGCAGCAGCCCTTTTGCATGATGTTAATTTTAATAATCCCAAAGTTTAAAAATCCTTCCTTAATTCATCAACTTCTCCTCATCTGTGATGGGTATAGACTTACTGTAATAAATCAGTGAGGATTAATGGCTTTTACCTGGATTCACCTCATCAGTGCATTTCATGGAATGAGAAAGAGATCCTGACAGCATATATACTCAACTGTAATGTGGTATAAATAATGAGCGCACAGTTCGCTGCAGTCATAAATATTAATCTGAAATTACAGAAGCAAAATGCAGGGGGAAAAAACTGCACTCAAACAACTGCAATAAAGCACTCAGTCATTGTCACTGAACGTCAGTGGCATCTGTACGAGATGGGACAAGCAGGCGACAACACACCCTGAGAATCGTTTGAGAGTTTGAGTTAAAACGATGGGGTGATGTAGTAGCAAGCGTCGTCTCATTAAAGAACGACCTGTTTTTAGGCAGAGGCTCTGACTGTACTATAATGAGCAGCTGAAGAGAAGAGAAAATGTATAATGCATTATCTCCCCTTTTATCCCGAGGATGAGAGGAGGGCCAGTTTCTGTGGGACGTCCAAGTGTTGGTCACGGATTTGTGCATCTGTGTGCTTTTGTCTGAGTTCGTCACACGGGTGTTTGTGCGCTCCTGCGTGCATATAGTGTATTTACATCTTTTATATGTCTGTGTGCAGAGAAGAAAGCGTCTGGCCTCCTCTTGTGAGAAATCTCACCTTGTGAAACGCTCCAGACAGCAGAAAGGAAAAGAGAATTCTTAACTTTATCTGGGCATAGTTTTTGTTTTCTTGATACTGAAATGTTTTTTAATTTCCCCTCAGTGTTGTGCATAGCGCAGGCACCGAAATGCCAACGCTACATTAACATGCATAAGCCGTTTACCAAATGTGATAATGAGCGATGTGATTGTGTGAGATCAGTGCTATCAGGGCTGTGACCACGCTGCAACGATAAACATCAGATGGTGTAAATGCGCTGCACAAAGGTTCAGCTGGGGCCATATCATCCTCAGGATCAGTGCTTCTGATCCACTGCAGAACCATATGGCTTTGCTTCACTTTAACACGCATGGATTAAAGGTCTGTTTTGCCCGAACATGGGCACTCTGTCAGTATCACTGTATGTGATTCTGAAAATTTGGCAACCAGGCTTTTAATTAAAACGTACAGAATTTCAAGTCTTGCATCTAAAATGTCCTGCACAAATAAACTCGCCTTGTCTCAATAATTTGGTTTTACAGCACGCTGTGTTACATAATGCCCTTAACTGGAAAACTACTGCACATAAAGAAATTAACCATATACCAATTTACTGTGATTAATATTAGATTGTGCTGAAGGTGACGCAGAGGAGCTCTGAGTGGTGAGGAAGTCCTCAGCTGTGAGATATTAACTGATTAAGCACTGATACAAGGGGAAATAATAGGGATTGTGACTTTAATATGTTAGGCTATTAATCTGCTATCACATGTCATCTGTAGGGACTTGGCCTCAGTGGAGTAATCTGCTGGGTAAGGCACACACACACACACACACACACACACACATGCACACACAATGTGCCGGGTTGTCCCCAGTAAGTCACACAATTGGTTAATTGTAATTTCTTGCTACTGTAATTATTCGACTGTGTGGTGATAATTACTAGATCATAGAATGGGAGCAGAATCTGTCAGGATACTGTAATTATTTTACACATGTTGTATCTGGAGTATTAGTACTGTATAATATCGGATAAACAACTCTTTCCCCCTCCTCTCCTCACCTCGGAGTATTTCTCCCATTTTTTAAGCAGCTCTCCATCAGTCCGAACTGAAATATCTCAACAACTGTTGGACTTGTTGTTATGAAATTTCATTCATTGTCCTCAGAGGATAAATCCAAATGACTTGAGTGAGCTCTTGACTTTCCTCTAGCGCCACCAGCCATTCAAACTTTTCTTTTATTTACTGTAATATTTCCATATTCACTACATGGATTGTCAAAATATTTCGTACAAACATTCATGGCTCCCAGAGGGTGAATCCTAATGACTTCAATAGGGCTGCCACCTGAAAGTCAAAGATTCAAATCATCAGTTTGAGACTCCTCAGTCGAGATTCTTCAAGTCAAGCTTTTGTCAGTCAGTGTGCAGTGTACACCTGGGGAGGTTTCTGCCTCCAGATTAAGCTGTAGGATGAGCGCTTCTTGCTTTCACACTGCTCACATTAGTTCGAAGGACTAACTGTGATTGTTTACAACATTCTCTGAATTCACCCTGAACATCATCGAGTTGGTACAGCCCTAGACTTTGGTGATCAATACAGCTTTAACTCCTGTGATACGTCAGGTTGATATTGAGGTTTTGAGTGGCACTTCATGATAACTATTAGATGATTTTCTCTGAAATCTGGTTCAGACATTCATGTTCCCCTCACGATGAGCTGCAATCACTTTGATGACTCCATAACTTTTCAAATACCTGTAATTCAATACCATTCCCTCAGCTGTACTTTGTGTCTGGTGCTAATAAGTCAAGTCAGATCAGTTTTATTTATAAACCCAAACATCACAAGGGGACTTTATAATCTGTACAGCATACAACATCCTCTAGCCCTTCCTGATTTGCGAACTCCTCCCCCCAAAACACTTCAATGGTTAAAAAGGGAAGAAACTTACGCCCATGTCAGCACATTAAGATGGTAAATTAAGATGGTGAATATGGGATGTCTAGTAGCTCAGTGGGTAGGGCAGGCGTCCCATGTACATAAGACAATGTCCTTGCCATAGCAGCCACCGATTTGATTCTAGCTTGCAGCCCTTTGCTGCATGGCATCCCCTCTCTTTCCTGTTCAGTGCTGTACTTTCAAATAAAGGCAAAAAGCAAAAAAAAAAATCTTTAGGAAAAAAAACAAAAAAACATGGTAAGTATCCAATCGGATTTCTACAGGTGTATCGAAGTCCAGCCGCTCTGGCTGCTCAACTTGATGTCAAAGTGTCTTTGAACACAACAGGCAACAACATTAGATCCAGAGTGATGGAAATGCTGAGCAGATATGCTGCTATCAGCAGAACGCTGTGGAGTATGACATGAAACAGAGAGAACAACAGTCCATGGACAAACGCTGAAATAAAGTGAATTAAAGACCACGACCTGACAGCATGATTGTTTGGAGGGCGAAATGATGGACCTCCATTCAGGCCCTCAGGTAGTGTCCTGGACTTTGAAGCCAATTGTCTTAGAGGACAAAGTATGTAACTACAACTTTTCGGAGGTGTTGCATGATGCCAGGGGGCCAAATTTTTTTTTCCCCATCGACTGACATTGGCAAAGAGTTGCCTGTAAATCAGTGGATAATGTTTTTGTTTCAAGCATCACGACCTCAGAGAAATAACTCCTGTTACCATCGGGATTAGATCTATCCAGTCTGATAACATTTTGAAAGTTAAGAAGAACAGCAAGATTACATCATTTTATCCCTTATTCAAGTTAGTGGAGCAGCATTCTTGGAACCCATCGGCTGTATTCGGCATCTGACTTCCGGCAGACGGCGATACAGCCTCTGGGGGCAGCCCCCCGACTTTTTGGCATTCTGGTTTGATTTGGGCGGAGGAAGGGAATTTTCGTTTCTGACTTCCGTTCATATATAAGTAAATATGCTGAACCACTGCGATGGATTCAGAGTTTGCAGTGACGCCAATTATGTTCCACCTCATTACTTCACCGCACAGACCATTTAACCTGGCAACAACTGCAGCTGGCTCAAACGTGATTGGTCAATATCACGCGGACTACAAACAGCCTAAAACCGGAAACCAGGCTCTTCCGCTCTTCTTCCGGAGGCAAGATCTCCGGGGTTTGCCTACAGACTCTACATTCACTGAATGTAGAGTCTGTATATAGAGACTAGTGGAGCACTACACTGAAGGTTAGCTTGGCGTACTAAGTCTGTAGTTTGCTTGCTCTATATGGGCCCACCAATGCGGAAGAGCTGGCTAATTTTACAGACAAGAAGTGGAACTTATTTGGCTTCATGCGTCCCCAAGCAACTTTCATAAGAACGAAAGGGGCTCCGCCGCCAATGCTGTGTCCAGTTCTCTTCATAAATCCATGCATATGTATGTAGTTACTGACACCTACCTTGTTACCACAGCAACCTGTGCGATAAGTTGGCAAAGTCTGAAAACACAGATCTAATCATTTGCAAATAACAGCGGATGTCCTGTCGTTGAGATCTGATTTGGAAAACAAATCCGGTTTGCCTGCAGTCAAGAATGTAGCTTTGTTACCGTACTGCTCAACAATTTCTTCTGGTCTATCATTTAACCTCCTTATATCCTCTCCTCTCCTCTCCTCTCCTCTCCTCTCCTCTCCTCTCCTCTCCTCTGTAACAGCTGTGGTGGCCTGCAGCGTTTAGCTAACGCTTCTCTGGCCTGTCATCCAGAGGTACATTAGCGCACTCATCAAGCCGGACACGGTACATACAACACGCATGCAAAGCCTACACACAGTACATACTCATACTATTCTGCTCACAGTGTCACTCCTCGCTGTGCACCCTTTGTGTGGCTCAGGTACGGAAACCCTGTTATCAAGAGGTTGCTAAAAAAAAGGGAGTGCCTGTTTGTTTGTGAAGGAAAAGCCGTTGTTGTTGTGAGGGGTGCGTGTGTGTGTGTGTGTGTGTGTGTGTGTGCGCACATATATGTATGTGTTTGTGTGTGATGCAGAAGAAAGTGGTTGGCTTTGGTAGGCTCACTGATACAATTGATAGTGACAGATATATGGCTAATTAGTGCAGCCTTGGCTCGGCTGTCCTCACCTCTCACCAGCCCGCTGTGAAATTGGATTAATTTACCTCGCCTTAATACACTGTATCACCCGTGGAATTCAACCAATAGCAAGTTTCTCTAATGAGCACAGATTTGTTACTAATCTGGAAAGAAGCGTGTTTAAAATTTTGTTTAATCTACAATGCGTGTTCACAAACTTTAATGTTGTTACAAACTGTACCGCAGTGTGAGCTCTCTCTCACACATGCCTGCACAGTATGGCGAGCATGTTGACTCCTTGCTAGTAGTCCAATTAGGCTGGCTCTTCTTTATGGCATGCTAAGGTTCTTACAAAGGCAATCTGTTTCTAAGGAACTCCTTAAGAGCAGCTCAGTCCTTAAAACAAGCAGCAGACAACCTGTCTTAATCTTTTTTTCTGACTCCATCTGTTTCCTTCTTATGCTGATAGTTCCTAAGTCCATCCAGAAGCTCTTCCGTTGAAAATCATCTCAACCGTCCATGCTTTGCCCCTAAATCCCCAGTTGATACTCATAATCTCTGCTGTCCATATTCTGAACCCTGCTCAAGCACATGGTCACAACATTATTGATATAATTGGCTTCCCATCCTATTTTTGTCATCTGCTAATACCAGGCTACAACAACTGACAGCCCTGGTCATCCCAGCTATAGGGTAGTATTAACAGCCTCTCTGAGCCGACGAGGACCGCGTTGCCAAAATCTACAGGTTCCAGTATATTTGAATGTAACTAATCTGGCGTACAGAAACAGAGATAATCAGACGTTAGTTCAAAGAATGTTTTTAAAATTCTCATAAAATCTTAGTAAAACTGGTCTCTTGTGCTCACTCATCATTCACTCCATTTTTCCACACATTCTTTTTTCCTTCAGTCTCTTCTGTATCTCTCGTTTTATCTCTGTCTGTTTTAACATGACTGCTCGTTGCCAACAGCACCCCTGCAAAGTACAAAAACGTCCGTCTGTGAGAGCCTCTGCGTGGGACTTTCTTGTGATGCTGAGAGGAAACCACTGAGCGAGTGAGGGAGTGAGTGAGGGAGTGAGAGAAACAAGCTTGAGTGTCTGCTGTAACAGTTTGGCCTTCCAAAATACTGTAAATAAACCTTGATTCAAACATGATGAGGTTTTTATGCAGAAAAAAGGTTTAAGGATAATAGGGAAAAATATGCGGAATGAATAATGATGGGTTCAGTTAACTATGTAGATTGACAGAATCATCTTTCTGCTGTTTGGAGTTTAGTTTAAAACTAAAACTGTGACAAACTGTGTGCGAACAGCTGTGTCTGTAACAGTCACATGATTAGCCCTCACTGACTTTAATTTCAACTCTAAAGCCCCTAAAACTAGTCTATAATTTATAATGTCCATCCAAATAGGTTTGTAATAAAACATCCTGAGATGTTATTTATTAAGAGTAAAAGAGCTACTTAACACCCTGTTTCAGGTTGAACGCCTCGTGCCATCCTGTGCATCCTGAACCCCACTGCTTGCATCCATTAAATGATTTCAGGTGTTTTATTGCCTAAATATAACATCACACAGTCACCTAGATCTCATAGAACCACAGGTACATACCGAACTTCTGTTATAACGTCTAAAATGCTTGCAGATGCCCAGCACGAGTGCCCACAGCTCAGGGTCTTTAAGTATCTTGTAAAGTCCAACCAACAGACCAAAACCCAAAGATATTCTGATTTGAATGACAAATATTACTTAAATTGCAGGCGTGTACGTAGTGTTTCAAAATTGGATGGTCCTCATTTATTAATTTTCAGTCACTGCTATTCCTGTTGGGGGTTGCGGGGGGCTGGAGCCTATCCCAGCTGACACTGGGCGAGAGGCAGGGTACACCTTGGCCTGGTCCCCAGACTATCACAGGGCTGACACATAGAAACAGACAAGCATTCACACTCTTATTCACACCTACAGCCAATTTAGAGTCACCAATTAACCTGCATGTCTTTGGACTGTGGGAGGAAGCTGAAGTACCCAGAGAAAACCAATTTGAGCCTTCTCTGCATCAGTGTATGGTGGAGATTTTTAATCTACGCCTACACTAAAATGAAAAATCGATTATCAAAATTGTTGCTCATTAACTTGACGTTAATCGACTAATTGCGTCAGCTCTACTGAATACTACTTTTTTATTTTGAGACATGGGTGAACCTTGTTTACAGTTCTTGTAAAGCTTCAAATTGCTAACTTACAAGTTGTCATGGCGTCAAGCAGTTTTACTCATTTAATTTGCACCCATTAAAGGACTTATTAAATTGTATGTTCACAAAATACAGTATGTTTACTTTTTTGTCAATTCTTACAAATGATTAGTGGCTGTGTTAACGTAATATTTCTGAAAGAACTGACGACATCTGCATCCCTCTGACAGCTACTATTTAAGTCTACTGTTATGTAACAATGCACTTTAAAAAATGTACTCATTTGTGCTCGTGAAATTACACCATTGAATACTATGCTTTATACTGGAGTCACTAGATTACAGAGATGTCCACTCCGTGTGCACTGACAGACGGACACACACACTCACACACACGCACACTGACCCAGAGAGAGTGCTGAGTATGTGCATTTTTTTTGGTCCCCAGCCATCTGTCAAAGGTTTTTGGGGGAATGGTGATGATGATGGGGTCTCCAGACACAGATGACAGCAGTTCAGGACAGTTCAGTTTAGCATGTCACAGGAGGCTGACACACAAATGTACGCACACACACATCTGAGAGGCATTTATGCATGGACAGACATATTGGATACACACACACACACACACAGACACGCACAGTGTCAAGTTTTAATAGGAGGCGACTGTAATGCAACAAGGTTGTCACTCTGTTTTCTGCTCTGTGTATCTGTTGTATACATGAGTTGTCATTTTAAAGTACATCTGTCATGACTTAAGATTATGAGCACAATTTAGGCTATTACGTCTCATAATAAGGTTATTTATTGCACATATAACCAATTATAAAGTTTGAATTCACAACATGCATACACGTTGCTGAAGTAAAAGTTATAGGAATAGTTTGACATTTTGGGAATTATTCACTTTTTTGCAAAGAACCAGATGAGAAAATTAGTACCATTGTCTCTTAAATATGAAGCTACAGGCAAGCGATGATTAGCCTACCTTAATGTAGCATACCATACATGTAGCACACTAGAAATGGGGAAATAACCTGCCTGGCTCTGTCTATTAAATACTGCAGAAACATGCAGAAAAACTCATTCTTATTATTTAGTTATTTGGGATAAATTACCCTTTAACTTTTTCTTAACAAAAGACCATAATCCTCTTTGTGTTGTTATAATTTGTTGAAGCAAATTCATTCTCAGGAATCACAAGTTGTTGTTAAACATGATTGGACTGTTTTAACAAATGCTGCAGGATGAACAATGTCTGAATGTCTGTCTCTTGCAGAATATGGAAACAATGGGACAGAATTTTGGTGATGGAAGTGTTTTGGTTTCCATTTGTATTCTGAGTAGTATCGACCGATCACATCTGAGAGGCAGGTAAACTATCTGTGTGGAGAGCAAAAGAGAAGCAGAGCAATCGATGCAATCACAGAACGCATCAGCTATCGTCTGACAACTAATTTAGCTTTTTTTTTATTCAAATATCTGTTTAAAAGAATTAGCCAAAAAATCCAGCACATGCAAGAGGAAGTCTTGGCCTGGATATCCGCTGGCTCCACGTGAACCCCAGAAATAGTGCCCCCAGAGGATTATCGACATCAGACCGATAGCCGATGGGTTCGGAGACTGCCACAGTGTCTGCATATTTGAGGAAACACTTTTCTTTTCCACAAACTCAGCTGTAGCGTGGGCCATGTTTTTGCCATTTTATATTTCCAGTTCAATCTCTCTGTTGGAGCCAAACTTAAGTTTAAACCTTAAGTTTACTTGAGTTTCGTTGTCCTGTGTACACACAGCTCCTTATGTAGATGACAGCGAGTAGATGTCACTTAAACAAACTGTATATTCTTAAAGTCAAAAATGCAGTCCACAACAACTCTGTAAGAGCAAATTACTACCTTAACATGCTCCTTAACTGACTTCAAATCGACAATGTATTTACATAGAATATAATAGAGGTTACATTATAACCTTAGTTCTGTTAGCACAGGCAGCGCCCTTCACTGGACTCTATAGGTAATACTCTCCTCAAATCATGAGCACGCATTGGGCCACTGAAATTTGCATAACCATATCAGCACATGCCTACCTGAATATGTTCGGACCCCACAGTGTATAAGGCAGGACTATGACGCTGTCCACCATCCTAAACCCTCTTCGACAAACAGCAATCCAGAGCCCCTGGATATAGAGGGCTCTGCCTTTGCTAATAAAACGAAGGTTACAGTATCATAAACTTTGTTTTATCTCACACAGGCTTCGCCCTCTACTGGATTCTACGGGTACACTGGGTGGAGCCCGAATATTGAACGCCCTGTCACGACATAAAATCGACCCAGCCACCCTGATCCTGAAGCAGCGACTCCATTTGACTCCAAAGACCATCGCTGAAGAGACAAAGGATGGTGGACAGCATCCTGGTACTGCTCTATATACGGTGGGAATTGCATGTATCCAGGTAGGCACATCTGGTTGGTCGGCTGTGTTTATGCAAATTTCAGAGGGCAAATGCTCGTGATTGTGAGAGTGTTACCAATGAAGTCCAGTAGAATGCTGTGTGAGACACAACTACTGTTACTCAATAGTAGACCTGCGTTAACTATTATTCTCATATGAAGGAGTAACTATGACGAAATATCAACACATAGATAATAATAAATGTTTCTTTAAAACATTATTACATAAACACATTTTTTGTAACTACCCATGTTTACATGCGTATTTCACCACACACTTCACAGCTGTCTGTGCTCTATAGAGCCAATACTCTCTCCTTGATGATACGAGCCAAAGAAACAGTTTGAGTTCTTTGGGTTTTGATTATTTTTTGGCATAACTGCTCAGCTGTAGCAGAACTACAACGACGTGAAAAAGCCAGAGGCCAGTTTTCACAGATGAGGAATCGTCTCCAGAAAGCAAGCGCGCCAGCCATCCAGCCGGCCGAGTGCTGTGATGTACAGACCAAGAGGTTCTGCATGCATGTTTTATTGCAGGCTGCAACAGAGACAGGGGCACTTAAAGCAGAATTTCAAATGATAACATAAGAGACGGAAAGAAAAGGCTCGCAGAGTTCAGCGGGGTTGTGTGTGCATGTGATGCCTGGGTGTGTGTGTATATGGGAGTGTGTATTTTTATGTGCAAGTGTTTTTGTCTGTGGTGGTATTTGAGTGTTTACCTGCTGGTGTGGGAAGACTGATCTGAAAGCATGTCAACGCTGTGTGTGTGTGTGTGTGTGTGTGTGTGTGTGTGTGTGTGTGTGTGTGTGTGTGTGTGTGTGTGTGTGCGTGTGCGTGTGAATAAGGCACTGGAATCACTTTAGCCAAAATTAGCATTGAGGTAATTGGGCCATGAGAACAGAAAATGTGCAGTGAAGATATTTACTCTCCATGACATA
>JAMWDX010000064.1:0-12440 GCA_026686955.1 Epinephelus cyanopodus
AAGCAGTCGGGATGAGAGTCAGCACCTCCTGGTCTGTGGCCATGGTCCTCTGCTGTAATAACAGTGGATTGCTCCCTCTGGGTTGGGAGAGAGATACTGCCCCAAGCAAAGTATCTCAGGGTCTTGTTCATGAGTGAGGGTAAAATGGAGCATTTGATTGACAAGCGGTTTAGCATGGCATCAGCAGTGATGCAGGCATTGCACTGGACTGTCTGGGTGAAGAGGGAGATTAGGCAGAAGGCGTAGCTTTTGATTTACTGGTCCATCTATGTCCCAACCCTCACCTATTGTCATGAGCTCTGGGCAGTGACCGAAAGAATGAGGTTGCAGATACGAGTGGCCAAAATGTGTTTCCTCCAGAGGGTGGCCAGGTTCGGCCTTAGAGACAGTGTGAGGAGCTCAGACATCTGCAGGGAGCTTGGAGTAGAGCCACTGCTCCTTCGTCTCGGAAGGGACTAGTTGGGGTGGTTTGGGCATCTGATCAGGATGCCTCCTTGGCGCCTCCTGGCAGAGGCTTTCCCTGCACATATAACTGGTAGGAGGCCCCGGGGCAGACCTAGAAACACTAGAGGGATTATATATCTTATCTGGTTTAGGAACGACCCACAATCCCCAGGAGGAGCTGGAAAGTGTTGCTGGGAAGAGGGACATCTGGAATACCTTGTTTAGCCTGCTGCCCCGTGACCTGGTGCTGAATAAGTGAATGAAAATGGATGGATGGATGGATGGATTACTGATGAGTGAATGTGCAAGCAATAGTTTACTGTTGCAGCTGGCCGAGGTGGAGCCACTGTTGCCAACTCCTCAGTAAGAAAAGTAGCTACTAGCTGTACTAAAAGTCGCTAGAAGTCGCTAAATGACGTCATCACCTAATAATTGTCCATATGCATGTAATTGTAATGGCTGCTGTAGGAGAGAGGATAACGTCGTGGGAGAGACAAAAACTGAGTTTAAAAACACCCTGAATATGTTTAGAACTACACATGAACCTTCTTTCAGTAATTTATATTACACAAAGAAAATTCGACATTTACATCGCACCCTGACTGTAAGCCAGGTCGGGATCAGCCAAGTGGAGTAGATGTATAAAGATATATAGAGCAGATGTATAAAGAACCTTGAAACAGAGAGTACCAGTGCTCAAAACTTCATTTACGTACAGAGGAGTTTCAAAGTGCTGTACGTTTCACACCAGGAGGATATGCTTAAGTACAGTGCCATAACGTAGATTTAGATGCTGTGTGTGTAAAGAGCTTGTTGATTCAGGCTCTCTGTCACTCAGGCTCCTGCTCCTGCTGCTCTCAGAGGTCTGACTATACTGCATGCTGACTGCACTCCTCTTTCTGTGACTCAATTTAAAATTGTATTTCAGTTGATATGCTATGCTGTATCACATTTGCTTGGGCTGTTGTTGATTTCACGGCTATGTGTTTTTCTACAACCAATTTATGTTACTCCAATTTCGACAACACTACCAGGTTATATAAAGAATAAAAAAATACACAAATATTTCACATTCCCGTGAGCCTTAATGTTCTGGGAACATTGGCATCTTAGTTCATGGAAACACAAGTGACCATGTGCGTTTGTACGATTTGGACATTTTGACAATAACATGTCTAATTCGGGTGTGCTGGCTGGCTGGCTCCGGATTTTGGAGGAACCGTCTCCTGGTGACAGTGAGTGGGAGCAGGTTGTACTGTGTGGTGGAGTATTTGTATGAAATACTATCCTGGAACACGAGGAGGAGGAGAGAGTCATGGAGGAGGAGGCAGCCCAGACCTAGTAAATAACACTGGCCCGTGAAATGAGCCGCAGGCTGGGCACAGACATCCTAAATTTGCTATTGATTTGGACACATTGGCCTGAACAGGACCACTGCTGTCAAATCTAGAGGTTTGTGAAAGGGAACAGTGATTGACTGTTTTAAATAATTTTACTATAATAACTGATATTTCCCCCTTCATTCTTTGGGTCTACTGCTTTTATAAAATGAAAGAAAAGTCATAGGGTAATGTATGTTTTAGATGTCTGCATGTAATGTTTTGTAAATAAGTAACCTGCATTTACAATGTTCCCTCAACCTGTTGGCTACAGTCCTAATAAATTACATGGTTATAGAAATACATATGTAGTTATATGCTTCATCCAGAGCACAGGGCATTACAGCAGGAAAAACACTGAGCAGCAGAGTAACAGAGACACTGTCTGCACCTTCCTAAACATTAATAACCTTTTCATTGACACGCTTACCGTTGTGCCACCAGCTCTGTGGCCCTTGTGTGCTATTTCGCACCATTAATCTTGTTCTGTTTACTCTGGTTAAAATCACTCACCCAGACACCTGTAGGGAGGGTTTAATGACAGCTCCCATGGAGAGACTTGTGTGGTCAGCCGAGGTGGATGATGGCCAGCTAATGTGGTGACTATTAGCCCGCAGGCTTTGCTTCCATTTTTCTTCTCGCACAGTCAGACTCTTTGTGTGCCTTTTTCCTTTTATGTTTGGCTTTTTTCACCTCTTTTGTTTTACCCACTTACAAGCAGTCCACTCTGCCAGAATATCTCCCTCTCTTTCCCACATTTGTCTTTCTTCTCAGGCTCCAACCATCCATTCTCTCACACACAGGTTCAAGCTATTCATCTTACCTGCTGTCCTCTCAATCTTTGACTCTTTGGCCAGGGTACAGAAATTACACCTGATGGCACAGTGAAGTTGCTTTCCTCTCTCTCTCTCTGCCCAATCCTTATTCATTTTCTTGCTCTCCACATCCTCACTGTGGTAGGTAGTTTTCCTGAAAAACCCATTTTCTCTGTATCTCATTTTTCTAAGTCCTCAAGCAGACTTTTCTCTCAAGAGAACACGTTAGCCAACAATGGATAGCAAAGTGCACCACTGCTTAGACTCACTACCAAGAAAAAAAAAAAAAAACCATGTTCAGCAGCCTCTTTCTTTTTTGTTTAAGAAAATGTGTACTGGATAAAGCTGATTTGTTGAAGCAGCATTGCTGTATTTCTTATCACTTGGGAACAGCAGAACAGCTGTAAACACAACCTTGACATATTATCACCATATAGAGATACAGCTAACATCTTAGCAAAGCTGTCGTCTTTGCCTGTTTACACCATTTATCCAGCAGAGCAACATTTGGAGTCATGTTTCTGCTGACCTGACAAGAAACGTCAATATTCATTCTCATTTAGCTCTGTCTCTGCTCTCCACCAACTCCTAAGGGAAATATCTGGCTCTTTAGCTGCTAAATGCTCCACTAACAGGAATAAGTGGCTAACTGCTGTTTGATGCAAAACAGGTTACATACAGTAGCGGTATTTCCCAGGGTTTACAATAGTCAGCATATGCTGGCTTTTTGCCAGTACCACATTAGTGATGGGCAAAGCAGTTCTTTAGATGTTACTGAATCACTAGAATCAGTTCATTAAAAAGATTCGTTCAAAAGATTCGTTCACCGAATCGTTCAGTGCGTAGCGGGAGGAGCCCTGGCTGCGTACTGCGTAGTCCGACTCACTGAACTGATACACGGCTGAGCTGCTGCTGAGTCTAAGTCTGTTAAAACAATGGGGAGGTGTGTGATTTTGTTTATGTGGCTTGTCTCCTGGCTACATTAGCATTTAGCTTGGAGAAAACGGTCCCTTTGAAAGTGTATCACTGAGAAGAAATGATCTGAATCACTCAGGGATCAGGGTTACATCCAGAGGTGGGAATTGTGGAGTCATCAAGTCATCTCCATGCCATGTATTTGTTCTGCTCAGTCACTGAACCAGGTGCATTCACTAATTAGCTCACCTTCCTGGCTGAAGAGCTGTGCTGATTGGACTCAGCTGGTTTAATGCAGGAGCAGAACAAATACATGGCATGGAGATGACTTGATGACTCCACAATTCCCACCTCTGGTTACATCGTTCACCAAGTGATTTGTTCACCGAGTGATTCGTCACGCAGTAGGCAGTCCCTCCCTGCACCCTGGCTGCCTCGCGACTCGCAAGTGATTCATCGTTCACACATACCGAATCGACAGTTCCACTCCCGGACTGGCTCGCTGCTGAGCTCAACTGAACTGAGAAATGAACAAATCAGTTCCAGAAGGGACTGAGTTCAGTACGTTCACTCAACAGATTCGTTCTTTTGAACGATTCATTGGCGAATGACACAACACTATATCACATTAGTTGTCCAGCAGATGAAAATATTTAAAGAAAGAAAAAAAAAAAGTCTTATCCTGTTGAGGGTCGCTGGGGGGGCTGGAGCCTATCCCAGCTAATGGGCCAGATGCAGGGTACACCCTGGACAGGTCGCCAGACTATCACAGGGCTGACACATAGAGACAGACAACCATTCACATTCACTTCACACCTACAGGCAATTTAGAGTCACCAATGAACCTACCTGCATGGCTTTGGATTGTGGAAAGAAGCTGGAGTATGCAGAATAGGTTGGGCTTTAGGCATGGCGGTTATCCGCCAGTAAACAGAGTATATAGAATTAGCAAACAGGAAACATGATATTGCCTTGGCATCTACGAGAGAAAATGGAAGGACGTCTTCAGTGGGCAATTTTAATTGTTCTTTAATATCAGTCAGTATTGGCTGTGTTTCATGCTATTGAGAGACAAAGACAAATAATCTTGTTATTGGAATATCCAGGAAGACACAGACAGTGGGAACAGCTGATCAAACATGTGAGTTAAATGTTCGTTACGCAGAGGCATTACCTTATCTCATTTAACACATCAGCTATTTTTTAACAAAGACAAAACCACTTAAAGCAAACATAAACATTTTTTTTGTACAAGTGAATTTGTTTTATCAAATTCAACTGTTTCCATACAGCTATTTTTCAGTACTTCAAAATGAACTTGAAATATGTTTATAGAAAACACGGCTATAGAGTTATCACAGTTTTTTTGCTGAAAAAAACAAAAACTGCTGCTGTTTGAAACAAGGTTTATATGAAACAGCGAAAGTGAGCCAAAACAGTTAATTTAAGAGCAGTACAACCAAAACAATTAGCTAATAGATGCTAATGTTCAGGTGGGCTCGGGGGAACCACAGATTTAATGATGATTTTCTATTGATTTGTCACTATGATCTACACATTTGACATTAGACAGTCACTTGATCTATTGTTAATATAAAACTATCGATTAGTGCAGCTTTAAATAATTTCATTTCTACTTGCTTAATATACCAGCGCATACTTAGATTAAAATGAAAGACCGCAACTGACAGGAGCAAAGAAAGAAAACACCATCAAAAGATGCAGGGAAAACTCTAATGAAAAGCAGTTTTTAAAGCGTGTCTGTATGCATAGAATCCTCTAAAGCAACAGTCGTATGTCATCATGATAGCAAATTACACATTTCTCTTCCTTCTCACACAGCGACCAAATGAATCAAGTGTAGTTCATTGCCTGGGGGGAGGCGGGGATCTGATAGTTCATATTCAAGCTCCTTCTCATTTATCCCTCAAAAGTGCATCATTGTCATGGAAACCATCTCCCATAACTATAGCAATAGAGGTATGGAGATGCTCCTCCAGGCAGCGTTGTGCAGTAAAAGTCTCCCGTTACCTCTTTGTGCATACACTTCCAGACTAACTTTGATTCATCTGAGTGTTAACGCCATCCTTTATTCCTGGTAATTAAATTTTCCCACTGTGTAAGAGATGGAGGAAGATAGACAGCGCTCTGGCATGAGGTGCATTTTAAAACAGGAAGCAGCACAGCAAATAGAGGTGGCAATTTGGGGAATGGGTTTGTCTGCAGTGCCTGGCAGACTTGCAGTATAAAGTGTGCGAGAAAGATCATTTCAGGGCTGTGTGTTTTCTTCTAACAGCACAGCTCAGCCTCAGCTTTCAAAGGTTAACAACGTTATGGATGAGTTTGGCATGAACTCATATATACTTCATTGGATGTGGTGCACGTAAGTATCAGAGTCATGAAATCTCACTGATACGCCATATTTACAGCCACTTAACCTCTCAACTCTTTAAAGCACCCACTGTGAATGCAGATCAATCACACCCCCTCTATAGGAGTCACGAGGTTTCCTGAGCTGCGATTTTGACCTTGCATGATAATTAGATGTTAGACCACATGTAAGAAAGAACATTAAGCCTGGAGAGGATATTAGCAATCCATACATGCACCACGTTGTCACTGTTACTCACAGCTCAGAATAGCAAAGGACTCAAGTCCTCTCTCGCTATGTTGTGGCAGAAAATAACAAAGGATTTCCAAAGTAAATAAATGTTTTGTTGTCATTAGGTGTGTGGCTCTAAGGATGGCGATGTCCGTCTCTTTGTTGGTCTACTTTGGTCCAGAGAGATATTCATGGTTCCCAGATGTGGTACCATAATGACTTTGGTAATCACCTGACTTTTTCTGCAGTGCCACCATGAGGTTGACATCCATTTCAACAACTATTGGATGGATTGCCATAAAACTTGGCACACATTTATGTTCCCCTCCGGAGCGCTGAAAAAGGGGGGAAAAGGAGAAGGATTCTAGGGGCCCATGATTAAGAGGGACCCAGAGAAGCCCCAAATAAAATTGTATTACTGACAAAAAATAATATGACACTAAGTTATTGACTTATAATTTAACTTATAATCACAAATTTGTTTTATTTACAATGTACTGGTAACAATAACGTTATTTGTTTTGTTTTGTCACAGACAGCGGGTAAGGAGACGGAGGCGGCAATAGAGTGCCGAAGTCACGCCCCTTCCCGTGAAGCACATGGGACCTTAGATCGGAAAAAATATGAATGGCAGTGAATGAGGAGAGCAATGTTATCTTTTGGTCCCGTTTGAGTTGTGACATGAAATCCAAATATGTTGTTAATGAATTTAAAACATAAATTTTAAGGTCAAGAAAGTCATACTTTGTGGTAAAACTGTTGAGATATAAGCTTTTGAAAAAATGTAATTAGAAAAACTACACAGGAGGCGGTCGCGTATGTGACGTCATAGCTTTCGCTTGCTTCCAGCAGCTTGGAGCGACTGCAACCTGGCACAAAACACACAGACATCTTCAATCATAAATCGATTAATCATAAAACAGTGGAATTTCAGCGGGGAGGCCAAGCTGCAGGAAGCGAGCGAAAGCTATGACGTCACATACGCGACCTCCTCCCGTGTACTCTTGAGTCTTTCTAATTAAAAATCTTATATATCAACAGTTTCACCAAAAAGTATGACTTTCTTGACCTTAAAATTTCTGTTTTAAATTCATTAACAACATATTTAGCTTTCATGCTGCAACTCAAACGGGAACAAAAGATAGCATTGCTCTCCCCATTCACTGCCATTTATATTTTTTCTGATCTAAGGTCCCATGAGCTCTACCGGAAGGGCCGTGACTTCGGCAGTCTATGTGCCTCAAAAATCAGGTAGCCAAAAACGGAAAGAAAGGAAGCTACACCTGCCCCTGAACCAGTACCCACACATAAGGAAGGAGGTGAGCAGCTGTGTGTTGAATAATAATAACGATAAACTTCATTACAGACTCAAATGTCAGATAAGAGCAAAAAACAATTAATTAAAATAAAATAAAAATCGTTCTGAACTATTTTAATGGTTTAAAAAGCACATATGTGTCAGCAAGGGGTTTCTCTGGGTACTCCAGCTTCCTCCCACAGTCCAAAGACATGCAGGTTAATTGGTCAAATCAATCAATCAATCAAAATTTATTTCTAAAGCACATTTAAAAACAACCACAGTTGACCAAAGTGCTGTACATGATAAAAGGGCATGACATAAAACAAATAAAACACATAAAACACATAAGACAATAAGAATTTGTATGTACAATCTCAAGCTCTGTCGAATGCTAGTGAGAAAAAGTGTGTTTTCAGAGCTGATTTAAAACTCCCAAGGCTAGAGGCTGATCTGATCTGCGGCGGTAAGCTGTTCCACAGTTTTGGGGCAGCTACAGCAAACGCTCGCTCCCCCTTTGTTTTTAGCCTGCATTTAAGGACAGCTAAAATGAAATGGTCAGCTGATCTTAAACTGTAGAAGGTCGTTTAGGTAAGAAGGAGCAACACCGTTCAGAGCCTTAAAAACAAACAACAAGATTTTAAAATTTATCCGGAAGCGGACTGGAAGCCAGTGCAGGGAGGACAGCACCGGTGTGATGTGTTCTCTCTTTTTTGTTCCAGTCAGTAAGCGAGCAGCAGCATTCTGTACTAGCTGCAGGCGCTGGATAGAGGACTGGTCTAGACCCACATACAAGGAGTTACAATAATCAAGCCTGGAGGTGATGAATGCATGAACCACTCTTTCCAGATCTTGGGGGCAAAGATATGGCTTGACCTTGGCCAGCAGCCTCAACTGATAAAAAGCACCTTTGACCACAGAGCCAATCTGTTTGTCAAATTTAAAAGCACTGTCAAAAGTCACACCAAGACTCTTTAGAGAGGAGCGACAGTTAGGTGCAAGGTGTTCGAGAAAATTGGCTGAGCAGTCCAGGACATTTGGATTTCCAAACACAATAGCCTCTGTCTTATTGTCATTTAAGTTTAGAAAGTTTATGTTCATCCATGTTTTAATGTCTTTCAGACAAGATAGCAGAGGCTGCAGAGAATCCTTACAATTTACTTTCAGAGGAAAATATATTTGTATGTCATCTGCAAAGGAGTGGAAAGAGACATTGTGCTTGCGAAAGATAGAACCCAGGGGCAGCATGTACAGAACAAAAAGCAGAGGGCCTAGAATGGAGCCTTGGGGAACCCCACAAGAAAGAGGGGCCACGCCTGAAGAGGACTCACCCGATGGACGGAGAAGGTTCTCTCTGTCAAATAAGAGCGAAAAAACTTCAGGGCAGTACCTTTAATCCCCACACAATGCTCTAAGCGCAGTAAAAGGGTCTCATGATCCACTGTGTCAAAAGCTGCTGTCAGATCTAATGTAACCAGAATAGCAGCACACCCAGAGTCAACAGTTAAAATCAAGTCATTAAAAACCCTTAAAAGAGCAGTTTCAGTGCTATGACGAGCTCTGAACCCAGACTGAAACTTCTCATAGACGCTGTTTTCGATTAAAAAGGATTGAAGTTGTTTAAAAACTACTTTCTCCAACACTTTGGACAGGAAGGGTAGTTTGGTGGCTCTAAATTGGTTGTAGGTGTGAGTGTGAATGGTTGGCCCACCATGTTTCCCCCTGATGTTTCCCCTGGCTGCCATAAGACTATAAAGGTGACCAGCCGTGTATCATGCCAACGTTAAAGGGTAGCTTTTTTGTTGGTGTCTGACACCGGAAGTCACTGTCCAAGCGCCAGATTTTGACGACTTCGTGGTGAGGCCAGATTGGACTAATGGAAACATACTGACACAGAACAGCGTCTGTCAGTCAGTCTTAGGTAAGTTGTTGTATAGCCTAACCTAATGTAAACTAATACTTGCGTTTTGTTTGGCAAAATTCTCTGAGTGAATTTGAATTCCCTCTGGTTACACAGTGTATATGTCAAGGGCTTTTATTGTGAAAGGTAGGATGAGGGTTGGATCTGGTATGTGCTGCCTTAGTCAAGGTAGAAAGGAGAAATTAAGTTTGCCATATTGGTTTAAAGTGGGATTTGGAGCCTAGATGTTGTTTTTGTTCCACACAGCATGACTGGTTGATACCTTTATTCGTACTGCAAAAGCTCAGACAAAATCAGACATGTTCCATGAAAAACTATGTTGCTTTTCCACCACGTAATATTGTCACTCTCTATGAAAGTACTCATGACAAATGACAGCCTGAAAAAAATATATTGATGTGCGAATGAATCGCATGAAAAAAATGCCTCCATTTTGTAGCATGTTACAGTCCAAGTGTTCATCTGTTTGTCTGAGCACAAGGTACTTGCTGTGACTTCATGCTGTGACCCACATGATAAAGTCCATTCAAGGATTGTTTTCAGACTTACTATCATGCAGCAGTTGCCACCGAAGGTCTATTAAATTTGGAGATGTGACAAGAACTTGTTTACTGCCATTCAAAGTCTTTTTTCAAAGTGTCTTAAAAGTGATGCATGGAGAAAACCTTGCTTTCATCACGGCAATCGAGGACAAGCTCTTAAGTCATTCTGATTTTGAAGGCTTCTTTATATTTGAGTTTTTTTATTTTCCCACTTTTAATTGGTGTGGCCAAATAAATGCTTTGCAGCTAACAAGATAAATTCAGTCTTATCTTGTTGCAGGCCTCCACATAGATGCAGTTTACACTTCAGACACCGATCAAAACATACAACAGTGTGATAGCAGTTCAAGTATAAATTGGTAATTTGGGACTAAACTTGGAACTCTATGACATCCCAGTGGCTTCAATCAGTGGCAACAACTGTTGTTTCTTCATAAAAATATAGCAGAGATGAGGGATACAAAAACTTTCTCTTCTGTTACACGACCTCTGGACATAATTCTTTAAGGCACCCAAAACCTATATCACAAGTAACTCAATTGATTTGACTGACTGAGAAAACATCTCATTAGCTGCCCCACTGTCTTCAGCAGCTATGTAATTGCTAACTGCGTCTGTCCGTCTGGATTTTTAGGGGGCACACACTGGGCATGTGAAAGTGGCTCATTACAAAGTTTCGCCGTAAAAAAGTTTGATCTGAGTAAAAATAAAAAAATAAATAAAATTTTGTCCCAATGCCCAAGAATGAGGGAGGTCTTTGTTTAAACACTGATGACTGTTTTTCGATGTTTTAAATAATTCTGAAAAGCAGGCTGTTAAGTCAAATTAGGTGAAAGGGGATCATTGTATTAATTCGACTTTTAATCGTTGCTTTTTGTACACACAAACATGGGGTGGAAAATCTTGAAGAGAATAATTTAATTGTTTTGCATACCCCAACACTAGCAGTATAAATTAACAGATTGTGTAATGAGTCAATCCCCAGGTTGTTTTTTGTTGCCGGTTCAGCCCTGTTTTTTAGAGCTTTTTATGCTGAAAACTGCTGCCTGCTGCAGCAATGAGATTGGTGAGACTGAACCAAAACAGTAAAGTTGCAGGTACTAAAGACAAAAAGTGCTAAAAGACACTAGAATGCTTCATAAAGCTAAGAGGAACTGCAGCTGGGCAGCAAATCTCTGTGGGTTTACTACGAGTGACCTCTTTGTCATTACAGGTGGTCATTTGCTCCATTGTTGATATGGAAATATTGATTAATGCAGGTTTAATGTCACAGAACAATAAATATGCATTATGCAGAAACTAGATTAAAAGATCCTGGCTGACTACATTTAATCCAATGGTAGGCAATAAATCATTCAAGTGGGTTTAGGAAGATCTCAAACTCGCAAAGTCAATGTAGAGGACACAGAGATCTAGAGACAAAAGTGAGTTTCACAGGTGTAAGAACGAGATAAAGTAACCTGTCATCAATCTTCAGCCATGATCATCAATCACTGTGTTCATCCCGCTGTGTTACGTATGTACAGCTGGTTACTACTGCTGCAGTGACCCACTTACAAAACAAAAAACAAACGCATATGCCATATGATATCATGAAGAGGGATTTTGTCAAGTTATTGTTTTAGCTCTGATTTGCAAAACTTTCTTTTTCTTTTAAAGACTTTATTTAACAGGTTTTTTAATGATATAAACAAGCATCAGTAAACATAATCCCATATGCCTCCCCATAACCCCCTTCCTATACCATCCCTTGGGACCAAGAGCACACTAGAGGAAGAGAAGAGCAAAATAAATAATAATAATAATAATGATGATGATAATAAATTAAATTAAATAAATATATTATAAAATAAAGAAATAAATAAATTAGACCCATCGACATTCAGCAAGTTTCCAAGCATGGTAATGGCCATAGCGATCTTGGGATAATGATGATGATGACTAATTAAACAAAGAAAGCATGACAGAATAAAAAAAAAAAAAGGGAGGATCCATTATTAAAACCATTAATACCTAAGTACAATATCAGTGGACCAGTCAGACAGATCAATAAGACATATCACTTGGATAACATGATCTGTTAGATATTTAACTCCTTGACATATTCAATAAATGGGGACCACACTCTCACAAATTTGTCACATGACCCATTTAAGGTATGCCTGATTTTTTCCAGTTGGAGTAAAGACACTACCTCCTGAATCCATCTTTTAAAGGGTGGGCATTTGTTAGATTTCCAGTTCAATAAGATCAGCCTGCGCGCTATGAGGCTACTGACTGCTATTGCTCTTTTTTGTGTATTTGTGGTGTGTATTTCCATAGATAGCAGTGAGTGCATTAGGTTTGAAAGATGTGCTGCATAGAACTGATAAGCAATCAAATATGAAGCACCAGAAATGTGCGAGAAGGGGGCAGGAAAACATACGACCTAGCGACACTGGTTTAGCAGATCTGGGACCTGATTTGTATAACTTTCTGAGCATAATTTAAAACCGTAAAAGATTCCTAAGTTAAGTGAATTTTAA
>JAMWDX010000065.1:0-12289 GCA_026686955.1 Epinephelus cyanopodus
TAGCCCCAAAACAGACCAAGTAGCCCAAAACGGACCATAGTAGCCCAAAATAGATCCACAGTAGCCCAAAACAGAGCAAAGTAGCCCAAAACGGATCGAAGTAGCCCAAAACGGACCACACTAGCCCAAAACAGAAGAAAGTAGCCCAAAAGGATTGAAGTAGCCCAAAACGGACCACAGTAGCCTAAAATAGATCCACAGTAGCCCAAAACAGACCAAACTAGCCCAAAAAAGGAAAAAGTAGCCCAAAACGGATCACAGTAGCCCAAAACAGGAAAAAGTAGCCCAAAACGGACCACAGTAGCCCAAAATAAATCGACAGTAGCCCAAAACAGACCAAAGTAACCCAAAACAGGAAAAAGTAGCCCAAAACGGACCACAGTAGCCCAAAAAATCGACAGTAGCCCCAAAACAGACCAAGTAGCCCAAAACGGACCACATAGCCCAAAATGGACCACAGTAGCCCAAAATAGATCCACAGTAGCCCAAAACTGACCAAAGTAGCCCAAAACGGACCACAGTAGCCCAAAATAAATCCACTGTAGCCCCAAAATAGGCCAAGTAGCCCAAAACGGATCGAAGTTGCCCAAAACGGACCACAGTAGCCCAAAACAGGAAAAAGTAGCCCAAAACGGACCGCAGTAGCCCAACACAGGAAAAGTAGCCCAAAATGGGGCAAGTAGCCCAAAACGGATCAAGGTAGCCCAAAACGGACCACAGTAGCCCAAAATAGATCCACAGTAGCACCCAAACAGACCACAGTAGCCCAAAACGGACCACAGTAGCCCAAAATAGATCCACAGTAGCACCAAAACAGACCAAAGTAGCCCAAAACGGATCACAGTAGCCCAAAACAGGAAAAAGTAGCCCAAAACGGACCACAGTAGCCCAAAACAGGAAAAAGTAGCCCAAAATTTGAAGTAGCCCAAAACGGACCACAGTAGCCCAAAATTGATCCACAGTAGCCCCAAAACAGACCAAAGTAGCCCAAAACGGATCGAAGTAGCCCAAAACGGACCACACTAGCCCAAACAGGAAAAAGTAGCCCAAAACGGACCACAGTAGCCCAAATAGATCCAAGTAGCCCAACACAGGAAAAAGTAGCCCAAAATGGACCGAAGTAGCCCAAAACGGATCAAAGTAGCCCAAAACGGACCACAGTAGCCCAAAATAGATCCACAGTAGCCCCAAAACAGACCAAATTAACCCAAAACAGGAAAAATAGCCCAAAACGGACCACAGTAGCCCAAAATAGATCCACAGTAGCCCCAAACAGATCAAAGTAGCCCAAAACGGATCAAAGTTGCCCAAAACGGACCACACTAGCCCAAAACAGGAAAAAGTAGCCCAAAATGGACTGCAGTAGCCCAACACAGAAAAAGTAGCCCAAAATGGGGCGAAGTAGCCCAAAACGGATCAAGGTAGCCCAAAATGGACCGAAGTAGCCCAAAACGGACCACAGTAGCCCAAAATAGATCCACAGTAGCCCCAAAACAGACCAAAGTAGCACACAACGGATCACAGTAGCCCAAAACAGGAAAAAGTAGCCCAAAACGGACCACAGTAGCCCAAAATAAATCGACAGTAGCCCCAAAACAGACCAAAGCCCAAAACGGACCACAGTAGCCCAAAACGGACCACAGTAGCACAAAATAGATCCACAGTAGCCCAAAACAGACCAAAGTAGCCCAAAACGGATCACAGTAGCCCAAAACAGGAAAAAGTAGCCCAAAATGGACCACAGTAGCCCAAAATAAATCCACAGTAGCCCCAAAACAGACCAAAGTAGCCCAAAATTGATCGAAGTAGCCCAAAACGGACCACACTAGCCCAAAACAGGAAAGTAGCCCAAAACGGACCACAGTAGCCCAAAATAGATCCACATTAGCCCCAAAACAGACCAAAGTAGCCCACAACGGATCACAGTAGCCCAAAACAGGAAAAAGTAGCCCAAAACGGACCACAGTAGCCCAAAATAAATCCACAGTAGCCCCAAACAGACCAAAGTAGCCCAAAACGATCACAGTAGCCCAAAACGATCCACAGTAGCCCAAAACAGACCAAAGTAACCCAAAACAGGAAAAATTAGCCCAAAACGGACCACAGTAGCCCAAAATAGATCCACAGTAGCACCCAAACAGACCAAAGTAGCCCAAAACGGATCGAAGTTGCCCAAAACGGACCACACTAGCCCAAAACAGGAAAAAGTAGCCCAAAACGGACCAAAAGCCCAACACAGGAAAAAGTAGCCCAAAATGGGGCGAAGTAGCCCAAAACGGATCAAGGTAGCCCAAAACGGACCACAGTAGCCCAAAACGGACCACAGTAGCCCAAAATAGATCCACAGTAGCCCCAAAACAGACCAAAGTAGCCCACAACGGATCACAGTAGCCCAAAACAGAAAAAAGTAGCCCAAAACGGACCGCAGTAGCCCAAAATAAATCGACAGTAGACCCAAAACAGACCAAAGTAGCCCAAAACGGACCACAGTAGCCCAAAACGGACCACAGTAGCACAAAATAGATCCACAGTAGCCCCAAACAGACCAAAGTAGCCCAAAACGGATCACAGTAGCCCAAAACAGGAAAAAGTAGCCCAAAACGGACCACAGTAGCCCAAAACAGGAAAAAGTAGCCCAAAATGGATTGAAGTAGCCCAAAACGATCACAGTAGCCCAAAACGGACCAAACTAGCCCAAAACAGGAAAAAGTAGCCCAAACGGACCACAGTAGCCCAAAATTGATCCACAGTAGCCCCAAAACAGACCAAAGTAGCCCAAAACGGATCAAAGTAGCCCAAAACGGACCACACTAGCCCAAAACAGGAAAAAGTAGCCCAAAACGGACCACAGTAGCCCAAAATAGATCCTCAGTAGCCCCAACACAGGAAAAAGTAGCCCAAAATGGACCGAAGTAGCCCAAAACGGATCAAAGTAGCCCAAAACGGACCACAGTAGCCCAAAATAGATCCACAGTAGCACCCAATCAGACCACAGTAGCCCAAAACGGACCACAGTAGCCCAAAATAGATCCACAGTAGCACCAAAACAGACCAAAGTAGCCCAAAACGGATCACAGTAGCCCAAAACGGAAAAGTAGCCCAAAACGGACCACAGAGCCCAAAACAGGAAAAAGTAGCCCAAAATGGATTGAAGTAGCCCAAAACGGACCACAGTAGCCCAAAACGGACCAAACTAGCCCAAAACAGGAAAAGTAGCCAAAACGGACCACAGTAGCCCAAAATTGATCCACAGTAGCCCCAAAACAGACCAAAGTAGCCCAAAACGGATCGAAGTAGCCCAAAACGGACCACACTATCCCAAAACAGGAAAAAGTAGCCCAAAACGGACCACAGTAGCCCAAAATAGATCCACAGTAGCCCCAACACAGGAAAAGTAGCCCAAAATGGACCGAAGTAGCCCAAAACGGATCAAAGTAGCCCAAAACGGACCACAGTAGCCCAAAATAGATCCACAGTAGCCCCAAACAGACCAAAGTAACCCAAAACAGGAAAAATAGCCCAAAACGGACCACAGTAGCCCAAAATAGATCCACAGTAGCACCAAACCCAAAAGACCAAAGTAGCCCAAAACGGATCGAAGTTGCCCAAAACGGACCACACTAACCCAAAACAGGAAAAAGTAGCCCAAAACGGACCGCAGTAGCCCAACACAGGAAAAAGTAGCCCAAATGGGCGAAGTAGCCCAAAACGGATCAAGTAGCCCAAAACGGACCACAGTAGCCCAAAACGGACCACAGTAGCCCAAAATAGATCCACAGTAGCCCCAAAACAGACAAAAGCCACAACGGATCACAGTAGCCCAAAACAGGAAAAAGTAGCCCAAAAAGGACCACAGTAGCCCAAAATAGATCCACAGTAGCCCAAAACAGACCAAAGTAACCCAAAACAGGAAAAGTAGCCCAAAACGGACCACAGTAGCCCAAAATAGATCCACAGTAGCACCCAAACAGATCAAAGTAGCCCAAAACGGATCAAGTTGCCCAAAACGGACCACACTAGCCCAAAACAGGAAAAAGTAGCCCAAAATGGGGCGAAGTAGCCCAAACAGGAAAAAGTAGCCCAAAATGGGGCGAAGTAGCCCAAAACGGATCAAGTAGCCCAAAATGGACCACAGTAGCCCAAAACGGACCACAGTAGCCCAAAATAGATCCACAGTGCCCAAAACGGACCACAGTAGCCCAAAATAGATCCACAGTAGCCCAAAACATACCAAAGTAGCACACAACGGATCAAAGTAGCCCAAAACAGGAAAAAGCCCAAAACGGACCACAGTAGCCCAAAATAAATCGACAGTAGCCCCAAAACAGACCAAAGTAGCCCAAAACGGACCACAGTAGCACAAAATAGATCCACAGTAGCCCCAAAACAGACCAAAGTAGCCCAAAACGGATCACAGTAGCCCAAAACAGGAAAAAGTAGCCCAAAACGGACCACAGTAGCCCAAAATAGATCCACAGTAGCACCCAAACAGACCAAAGTAGCCCAAAACGGATCGAAGTAGCCCAAAACGGACCACAGTAGCACAAAATAGATCCACAGTAGCCCAAAACAGACCAAAGTAGCCCAAAACGGATCACAGTAGCCCAAAACAGACCAAAGTAGCCCAAACCGGACCGCAGTAGCCCAACACAGGAAAAAGTAGCCCAAAATGGACCGAAGTAGCCCAAAACGGATCAAAGTAGCCCAAAACGGATCACAGTAGCCCAAAATAGATCCACAGTAGCCCCAAAACAGGCCAAAGTAGCCCACAACGGATCACAGTAGCCCAAAACAGGAAAAAGTAGCCCAAAACGGACCACAGTAGCCCAAAACAGGAAAAAGTAGCCCAAAATGGATCACAGTAGCCCAAAAAACATTCCAAAGTAGCCCAAAACAGATCACGATAGCCCAAAACAGGAAAAGTAGCCCAAAACGGATCACAGTAGCCCAAAATAGATCCACTGTAGCCCCAAAATAGGCCAAAGTAGCCCAAAACTGATCGAAGTAGCCCAAAACGGACCACACTAGCCCAAAACAGGAAAAAGTAGCCCAAAACGGACCACAGTAGCCCAAAATAGATCCACAGTAGCCCCAAAACAGACCAAAGTAGCCCAAAACGGATCGAAATAGCCCAAAACGGACCACACTAGCCCAAAACAGGAAAAAGTAGCCCAAAATGGACCGAAGGAGCCCAAAACAGATCAAAGTAGCCCAAAACGGACCACAGTAGCCCAAAAAGATCCAAAGTAGCCCCACACAGGAAAAAGTAGCCCAAAATGGACCGAAGTAGCCCAAAACGGATCAAAGTAGCCCAAAAAGGACCACAGTAGCCCAAAATAGATCCAAAGTAGCCCCTAAACAGACCAAAGTAGCCCAAAACGGATTACAGTAGCCCAAAATAGGAAAAATTAGCCCAAAACGGACAACAGTAGCCAAAATAGATCCACAGTAGCACCCAAACAGACCAACGTAGCCCAAAACGGATCACAGTAGCCCAAAACATACCGAAGTAGCCCAAAATAGATCCACTGTAGCCCCAAAATAGGCCATAGTAGCCCAAAACGGATCAAAGTAGCCCAAAACGGACCACAGTAGCCCAAAATAGATCCACAGTAGCCCCAAAACAGACCAAAGTAGCCCAAAACGGATCACAATAGCCCAAAACAGGAAAAAGTAGCCCAAAATGGACTGAAGTAGCCCAAAACGGATCGAAGTAGCCCAAAACGGACCACACCAGCCCAAAACAGGAAAAGTAGCCCAAAACAGACCGAAGTAGCCCAAAATAGATCCACAGTAGCCCCAAAATAGGTAAAAGTAGCCCAAAACGGATCGAAGTAGCCCAAAACGGACCACAGTAGCCCAAAACGGACCACAGTAGCCCAAATAGAACCACTGTAGCCCCAAAATAAGTAGCCCAAAACTGATCGAAGTAGCCCAAAACGGACCACACTAGCCCAAAACAGGAAAAAGTAGCCCAAAACGGACCACAGTAGCCCAAAATAGATCCACAGTAGCCCCAAAACAGACAAAGTAGCCCAAAATAGGACATAGTAGCCCAAAACTGATCAAGTAGCCCAAAATGGACCACACTAGACCAAAACAGTTAAAAGTAGCCCAAAATGGACCGAAGGAGCCCAAAACGGACCACAGTAGCCCAAAACGGACCACAGTAGCCCAAAATAGATCCACAGTAGCCCCAAAACAGACCAAAGTAGCCCACAACGGATCACAGTAGCCCAAAACAGGAAAAAGTAGCCCAAAACGGACCGCAGTAGCCCAAAATAAATCGACAGTAGCCCCAAAACAGACCAAAGTAGCCCAAAACGGACCACAGTAGCCCAAAACGGACCACAGTAGCACAAAATAGATCCACAGTAGCCCCAAAACAGACCAAAGTAGCCCAAAACGGATCACAGTAGCCCAAAACAGGAAAAAGTAGCCCAAAACGGACCACACGAGCCCAAAACAGAAAAAGTAGCCCAAAATGGATTGAAGTAGCCCAAAACGGACCACAGTAGCCCAAAACAGGAAAAAGTAGCCCAAAACGGACCACAGTAGCCCAAAATAGATCCACAGTAGCCCCAAAACAGACCAAAGTAGCCCACAACGGATCACAGTAGCCCAAAACAGGAAAAAGTAGCCCAAAACGGACCACAGTAGCCCAAAATAAATCGACAGTAGCCCAAAACAGACCAAAGTAGCCCAAAACGGACCACAGTAGCCCAAAACAGACCACAGTAGCACAAAATAGATCGACAGTAGCCCAAAACAGACCAAAGTAGCCCTAAACGGATCACAGTAGCCCAAAACAGGAAAAAGTAGCCCAAAACGGACCACAGTAGCCCAAAACAGGAAAAAGTAGCCCAAAATGGATTGAAGTAGCCCAAAACGGACCACAGTAGCCCAAAACGGACCAAACTAGCCCAAAACAGGAAAAAGTAGCCCATAAATGACCACAGTAGCCCAAAATTGATCCACAGTAGCCCCAAAACAGACCAAAGTAGCCCATAACGGATCAAAGTAGCCCAAAACGGACCACACTAGCCCAAAACAGGAAAAAGTAGCCCAAAAAGACCACAGTAGCCCAAAATAGATCCTCAGTAGCCCAACACAGGAAAAAGTAGCCCAAAATGGACCGAAGTAGCCAAAACGGATCAAAGTAGCCCAAAACGGACCACAGTAGCCCAAAATAGATCCACAGTAGCACCCAAACAGACCAAAGTAGCCCAAAACAGATCGAAAGTTGCCCAAAACGGACCACACAAGCCCAAAACAGGAAAAACGTAGCCCAAAAACGGACCGCAGTAGCCCAAAACAGGAAAAAGTAGCACAAAATGGGGCGAAGTAGCCCAAAACGGATCAAAGTAGCCCGAAAAGGACCACAGTAGCCAAAAACGGACCACAGTAGCCCAAAATAGATCCACAGTAGCCCCAAAACAGACCAAAGTAGCCCAAAACGGATTACAGTAGCCCAAAACAGAAAAAAAGTAGCCCAAAACGGACCACAGTAGCCCAAAATAGATGCACAGTAGCACCCAAAACAGACCAAAGTAGCCCAAAACGGATCGAAGTAGCCCAAAACGGACCACAGTAGCACAAAATAGATCCACAGTAGCCCCAAAACAGACCAAAGTAGCCCAAAACGGATCACAGTAGCCCAAAACAGACCAAAGTAGCCCAAAACGGACCGCAGTAGCCCAACACAGGAAAAAGTAGCCCAAAATGGACGAAGTAGCCCAAAACGGATCAAAGTAGCCCAAAACGGACCACAGTAGCCCAAAATAGATCCACAGTAGCCCCAAAACAGACCAAAGTAGCCCAAAACGGATTACAGTAGCCCAAAACAGAAAAAAAATTAGCCCAAAACGGACCACAGTAGCCCAAAATAGATCCACAGTAGCACCCAAACAGACCAAACTAGCCCAAAACAGGAAAAAGTAGCCCAAAACGGATCACAGTAGCCCAAAACAGGAAAAAGTAGCCCAAAACGGACCACAGTAGCCCAAAATAAATCGACAGTAGCCCCAAAACAGACAAAAGTAGCCCAAAACGGATCACGGTAGCCCAAAACAGGAAAAAGTAGCCCAAAACGGACCACAGTAGCCCAAAATAGATCGACAGTAGCCGCAAAACAGACAAAAGTAGCCCAAAACGGATCACGGTAGCCCAAAACAGACAAAAGTAGCCCAAAACGGACCACAGTAGCCCAAAATAGATCCACAGTAGCCCAAAACAGACCAAAGTAGCCCAAAAACGGATCACAGTAGCCTAAAACAGACCACAGTAGCCCAAAACGGACCACAGTAGCCTAAAACAGACCACAGTAGCCCAAAACGGACCACAGTAGCCCATCACGGAAAAAGTAGCCCAAAATGGACCGAAGTAGCCCGAAACGGATCAAAGTAGCCCAAAACGGACCACAGTAGCCCAAAATAGATCCACAGTAGCCCCAAAACAGACCAAAGTAGCCCAAAACGGATTACAGTAGCCCAAAACAGGAAAAATTAGCCCAAAACGGACCACAGTAGCCCAAAATAGATCCACAGTAGCACCCAAACAGACCAAAGTAGCCCAAAACGGATCGAAGTTGCCCAAAACGGACCACACTAGCCCAAAACAGGAAAACGTAGCCCAAACGGACCGCAGTAGCCCAACACAGGAAAAAGTAGCCCAAAATGGGGCGAAGTAGCCCAAAACGGACCACAGTAGCCCAAAACGGACCAACTAGCCCAAAACAGGAAAAAGTAGCCCATAACGGACCACAGCAGCCCAAAATTGATCCACAGTAGCCCCAAAACAGACCAAAGTAGCCCAAAACGGATCGAAGTAGCCCAAAACGGACCACACTAGCCCAAAACAGGAAAAAAGTAGCCCAAAACGGACCACAGTAGCCCCAAAAAGACCAAAGGAGCCACAACGGATCATAGTAGCCCAAAACAGGAAAAGTAGCCCAAAACGGACCACAGTAGCCCAAAATAAATCGACAGTAGCCCCAAAACAGACCAAAGTAGCCCAAAACGGACCACAGTAGCCCAAAAACGGACCACAGTAGCACAAAATAGATCCACAGTAGCCCCAAAACGGACCACACTAGCCCAAAACAGAAGAAAGTAGCCCAAAATGGATTGAAGTAGCCCAAAACGGACCACAGTAGCCCAAAACGGACCAAAGTAGCCCAAAATGGATTGAAGTAGCCCAAAACGGACCACAGTAGCCCAAATCGGACCAAACTAGCCCAAAACAGGAAAAAGTAGCCCAAAACGGACCACAGTAGCCCAAAATTGATCCACAGTAGCCCCAAAACAGACCAAAGTAGCCCAAAACGGTTCGAAGTAGCCCAAAACGGACCACACTAGCCCAAAACAGGAAAAAGTAGCCCAAAACGGTTCGAAATTGCCCAAAACGGACCACACTAGCTCAAAACACGAAAAAGTAGCCCAAAACGGACCGCAGTAGCCCAACACAGGAAAAAGTAGCCCAAAACGGACCACAGTAGCCCAAAATAGATCCACAGTAGCCCCAACACAGGAAAAAGTAGCCCAAAATGGACCGAAGTAGCCCAAAACGGATCAAAGTAGCCCAAAACGGACCACAGTAGCCCAAAATAGATCCACAGGAGCACCCAAACAGACCAAAGTAGCCCAAAACAGATCGAAGTTGCCCAAAACGGACCACACAAGCCCAAAACAGGAAAACGTAGCCCAAAACGGACCGCAGTAGCCCAAAACAGGAAAAAGTAGCCCAAAATGGGGCGAAGTAGCCCAAAACGGATCAAAGTAGCCCGAAACGGACCACAGTAGCCAAAAACGGACCACAGTAGCCCAAAATAGATCCACAGTAGCCCCAAAACAGACCAAAGTAGCCCAAAACGGATTACAGTAGCCCAAAACAGAAAAAAGTAGCCCAAAACGGACCACAGTAGCCCAAAATAGATGCACAGTAGCACCCAAACAGACCAAAGTAGCCCAAAACGGATCGAAGTAGCCCAAAACGGACCACAGTAGCACAAAATAGATCCACAGTAGCCCCAAAACAGACCAAAGTAGCCCAAAACGGATCACAGTAGCCCAAAACAGGAAAAAGTAGCCCAAAATGGACCACTGTAGCCAAAAAAATAAATCCACAGTAAACCCAAAACAGACCAAAGTAGCCCAAAACAGATCACAGTAGCCCAACACAGGAAAAAGTAGCCCAAAATGGACCACAGTAGTCCAAAATAAATCCACAGTAGCCCCAAAAACAGACCAAAGTAGCCAAAACGGATCGAAGTAGCCCAAAACGGACCACACTAGCCCAAAACAGGAAAAGTAGCACAAAACGGACACACTAGCCCAAAACAGGAAAAAAGTAGCCCAAAATGCACCGAAGGAGCCCAAAACGTATCAAAGTAGCCCAAAACGGACCACAGTAGCCCAAAACGGACCACAGTAGCCCAAAATAGATCCACAGTAACCCCAAAACAGACCAAAGTAGCCCAAAACGGATCACAGTAGCCCAAAACAGGAAAAAGTAGCCAAAATGGACTGAAGTAGCCAAAAACGGATCGAAGCAGCCCAAAACGGACCACACTAGCCCAAAACAGGAAAAAGTAGCCCAAAATGGACTGAAGTAGACCAAAACGGATCGAAGTAGCCCAAAATAAATCGACAGTAGCCCCAAAACAGACCAAAGTAGCCCAAAACGGACCACAGTAGCCCAAAATAGATCCACAGTAGCCCCAAAACAGACCAAAGTAGCCAAAACGGGATCGAAGTAGCCCAAAACAAAAAAAAAGTAGCCCAAAACGGACCACAGTAGCCCAAAACGGACCAAACTAGCCCAAAACAGGAAAAAGTAGCCCAAAACGGACCACAGTAGCCCAAAATTGATCCACAGTAGCCCCAAAACAGACCAAAGTAGCCCAAAACAGACCAAAGTAGCCCAAAACGGACCACATTAGCCCAAAATAAATCCACAGTAGCCCCAAAACAGACCAAAGTAGCCCAAAACGGATCGAAGTAGCCCAAAACGGACCACACTAGCCCAAAACAGGAAAAAAGTAGCCCAAAACGGACCACAGTAGCCCAAAATAGATCCACAGTAGCCCCAAAACAGACCAAAGTAGCCCAAAACGGATCAAAGTAGCCCAAAACGGACCGACGTAGCCCAAAATAGATCCACAGTAGCCCCAAAACAGACCAAAGTAGCCCAAAACGGACCACATTAGCCCAAAATAAATCCACAGTCGCCCCAAACCAGACCAAAGTAGCCCAAAACGGATCGAAGTAGCCCAAAACGGACCACACTAGGCCAAAACAGGAAACAGTAGCCCAAAACGGACACAGTAGCCCAAAATAGATCCACAGTAGCCCCAAAACAGACCAAAGTAGCCCAAAACGGATCAAAGTAGCCCAAAACGGACCGACGTAGCCCAAAATAAATCCAGAGTAGCCCCAAAACAGACCAAAGTAGCCCAAAACGCATCAAAGTAACCCAAAACGGACCACAGTTTCCCATAACAGGACAAAGTAGCCCAAAACAGACCACATTAGCCCCAAAATAAATCCACAGTAGCCCAAAAACAGACCAAGTAGCCCAAAACGGATCACAGTAGCCCAAAACGGACCACACTAGCCCAAAACAGGAAAAAGTAGCCAAAACGGACCACAGTAGCCCAAAATAGATCCACAGTAAACCCAAAACAGACCAAAGTAGCCCAAAACGGATCAAAGTAGCCCAAAACGGACCACAATAGCCCAAAACGGACCACAGTAGCCCAAAACAGGAAAAAGTAGCCCACATCAGAAAAATCTCTGTGTGCAGTTAATTCACACCTCTCTGTTGCTCTCACAGTATGATGACATCATAATATTTAAATGAGGTTTTGTGTAAAATACTCATAAATGAACAAGATCCTAAATATTAAGAAAATTGTTGATTCATGAGCATATTTAAACGATAAGGCCTCAGCGCTTGTGTCACTGCTTGCAGCACTGATGGTTTAAAAATATATAAGCTGGGCTATATTTTTATTAGCATGATGATGCTGAGCTGTTTGTTGGACAGATAAAACACACAGTTGGTAAACCAAAGACAGTAGCTTTAGATTTACCTATTCAAACTTGGTAACAGTCAAACATCAGTCCAGTTTGATTCATTTACACTAACATAGTAGTGATGTGGGCAAAATATTGCAATACTATTGCTCATATTTGACCTTCATCAGTAGATTTTTTGTCAAGTCTCAGCGGTAAGATACAAAGAAAACAACATGGGCTTTAAAAAGTGTCAAAATGTCCCGTTACCTTGA
>JAMWDX010000066.1:0-12234 GCA_026686955.1 Epinephelus cyanopodus
GGAAGGGTAAAAAATGGGAAGTGATCTTGCTCGATTAAGCATTATTGTGTAAAGGGCCACATATGGTATATTTTGAGAGTCAAGCCGAGGGCCGATTAAAATTGGTCTGCGGGCCACACTTTGTACATGCCCGTCCTACACCCTCTTCAGTGAATGGTGTAGAGGAGACAGAGCCCCCAGGTAGAGGGCCCCACCTGTGCTCATAAAACTAATAACACACAGGGGACATTTTTGCTGTTGGTATGTTACTAAACTGCTTTCTTAGCAGCACTGCCTGGATTATGTTTAGGGACAATGTGTGTTTCAGATAACAAAACTCGTTTCCCGTGGGTTTCGGAAGGAGGCGGTTAGGGAGGATGGCGAGTGTACAAAGTTCAGGACCTTGACACCACGACCTCAGGCTCATGTCCAGACTCTTGTCTAAAGTATCAGCCAGAAAAGCACCTTGGTTAAGCGTAGATAATTGGATACTGTTTTGGCGGGAAACAACTGAAATGTGTTGTCAGTAAACTTAATTGCCAGATATGTTGATTAGCAACATTTTCTCATGTTAATGGAATGTGTTATAGCTTTGCATTACTTCCCCCTCAAAATGCATTTGCTGTTTCAAATTAGTGACATGTAAATGTAATTTCTAGCAGACAGGGCTGGATCTACAGGTGGTGGCAACATTATGAGGAATCGGCTTTGCAAATATTATATGAGGAAAATGCATTTATCTGTTAAACGGATACATGCTAAATATAAACTGTGCACCACAGGGGACCAAGATGATTGTTCCGTCAGCCTCTGGAACTCTCCCTCACGACATTCGCAGTGTCGACTCCCTTCCCACTTTCAAATCCTGTCTGAAAACACATCTCTACATCTTATTTAATGGTGACACACATATCAAGACTTGCACTGGCGACGACTTTATACCTAATTTTTATGATTAAGATTTTTGTCTAGTAAATTCATTGACTTATTGTTGCACATTACTGATTGTTTGATAGTATTATTATTGTTATTATTCCTTCACCAAGTAGCTTTGGGTGACTTATCTTAACTACTCCTAACCATGATGACCAATATGTGATCACACTTTTCCCAGAGCCCAGGGTAAATTTTAAATTGCTTGATTTGTCCAATAAACAAAATCAAACACATTTGAGAAGCTGGAACCAGAGAAATGTTTGGCAGGCTTTAACAGTTAAAAAAACAACAAGAGAATCACGTTTTATCAGACAACTTAATCTGGAGAAAACCAAAGGAGCAGCACATGGCAAATCACTCATATAAACAGTGTTTGTGTTTGTGTGTGTGTGTGTGTGTGTGTGTGTGTGTGTGTGTGTTTCTTTTTCCTTGGACCACTCTTTAGAAGAGAGTCACTATTCGTTTTACAACTGATACTTGGTTTAACAAGATAACCACAGAGGTTCTGGACATTTCAGGCACTTCAGCTGATAAAAATCTATCAATTACACAACAGCAGTTCACATCATCATGTGGGTCATAGACAGCAATACATGGGACTGTACAGTCTGGGGAGACAGTTTTATTAGTGATGTTTTTTTTTCGCTTCTTGTGCTACATTCGAGAGAACTGCCGTTGGCATTGCCCGTCAGCGCACTAAACGTTTATTATATTCTATAGGTTGAATTATGGTGGAACAGCTTGTGTAACTAAAATAATTGGTCCGAATAAACTCCGCCAGAAATATTAAAATTAGATCAAGTTCAAAGCCCTCGAATGACAAGCATGGGACATGTTGTCGAGCTCTGTGATTAAGACTGCAACGCGAAACCCCGGAGGAGTGGATGAGAAGTGTGTTTGGTTTCTTCATCTTGCAGTCGTCGTCTTCGTTAGCTTGGATTGTCTGGTCCAGTGCATAGGATGATTACAGCTCTCATTAAGGATAGACTCGGACTGTGTAAATCCCACGACAGCCTTGTGAACAAGTAGGAGAACTGACAGAGCGTGCTGCCATGATGCACACTGTCTGTACTATCTGTCTCATGAGTTTACGGCCACAGTGAAGACACACTTTGGTAAAACAGCTCAATTTCACTTCCTTTGCCTTTGTACACTTGTGTGTGTGTGTGTGTGTGTGTGTGTGTGTGTGTGTGTGTGTGTGTGTGTGTTTCACCATGGGGTTTTCTACATACTGAAAACAATAATTGAGTATGTGAATGCAATTTAAACCATTTATTTCCCATTTCACAATATGATCATGGGCTTTTATGTACAACATCAAAGTGTGGTTTTAGTTCAGCTGTCATTAATATGCTGTGGGCGTTGTCTGACGGCACACTTACATCAAGGTATTGACATTTATAGCAAATGGTTATACAGTTAGGTTTGCCAGGAAAAGCTCAGCTCTTTGAGGAAACTCTGAAAGACTGCACGCAGCAGCAATGACTTTGCTGGGTGAATTAATTACCTCTTAATAAACATATAGCTAATGGTGTTAGCATGAGAGTATCAGTAGAGTAAAAGGGAGAGACTCAGCTGTGAATGAGCCAGTGAATCTGAAGCACGACTAAAAAAAAGGGTAACATTTTAAAATAAAAGATATCATCATGAAACTTCCTCAGTTGATTACTTACAATGGTATGAAAGAAAAATGTAGTACAAGTTTTTAAAATTTTAATGTTTATGTATACAAATTAGACATTGTCTCATTAAATATGTGTTAATTTGAATATTGTTTAGGAAGATAAATCTGAACATCTGATAAAGCCAGATGCAAAATTCTTTTTTTTAAATTTTGTTTCCATAGAAGATGAAAAATAATTTATAGAGGGATTAAAAGAAATCTGCTTTTATTACTGAGCAAATCAAAATATACCGTCCATAGCCTTAAAAAAATCGATTTTCGCCATGTTTTTGGGAATAAAATGTCACATAAATCAGGCTAGGAATGATTTCTTAACAAATCCTTCTGTGAATGTCTGCAGAATATAGCTAGGTGTATAACTGGAAAGTTTGGTGTATGTAGGTGCTACAGAGGCTGAGATGTTCGACTTGGAGTATGACAAAAAACTCATTTTGAGAAAACGGCATTCAAAGATTTACATTGGGGAATTTAATACATTTGTTGTGTATTTCAAGCTCATGAAAATTGATTGATCATTTAATTACATGACAGGTATATAAGGCCTACAGCTGTAGTAACCCAATTAATCAACATATAGGCCTACATTGCACAATGCTAAATTTTTCGTAAATTCGGGAGAAACTTACTGCCGTTAGTAGACAACATGTAATAAAATAAATGTCTAAATGTATAATTTGAATGTTTTCTTTATGGCAGTTTGAAAGAATACATATTCAAGGAGTAAACTAGCCCAAAATCTCAAAATTGACCACTGCATGAAAAAAAGATGTTATATTAAAATACACATGTATAACACATAAAATCCCAAACCCAAAACAGAGCTACTGTAATTGCCTGGCGGCCACAATTCCAACTGCTAAAATTGCTCTGTTGTTGATTTAGTGAAAGCAAAAGAAACTTTTAAAGGGCTACATAAACTCCAAAAAACAGACAGAGTGCTTCTGCTGAAACTGCACTGGATGTTCGTGTGTACTGTTGTATCCCTACATTTACCCAGGCATTGCCACAGAGATGTGCTGTATGCTGGGAAGCTCCAGGACATGGTCAGATGATAAAAATGATGTTCCAAGAGCCCTCACAGCTATGCCATGCTGCAGAAAGCCATGCAGCTACTACTTTTTACTCTGCTTGGTGTTTTCAGCACAGTGCCTTTAGTTTGCAGGGGGTTTCCTGCTTCAGAGTGAGTGACCACTGGGCAACTACTTGAGACAGCAAACTAGCTTGAAGACATGGCCAAAGTAAAGTATGCCATTGAATATATTAAACAATGGGACCTCGAATGACGAAAGAGAAATCTGGACCCTGCTGGAAATCACTGCTTTAGATGACAGCAACTGGACATGGGCAAAGATATGACCAATGACAGATTATTATACCTTAGAAACAAAACAGCATAGTGAGGACGCAGAGTTTATTATTACATGGCTTTGTTGAACACACATTTCTGACTGGTCAACTAAGGTTTTACAGTGTTTTAATACTCAAGAGCAAACCATTCATATGGATGCAGTTCTGATCATAGAAACACTGATTTAAAATCCTTTTTTAAACCAATAAACCAAGTTTGAATTTGTATTTACAGTCAAATTTTTAAGATATTTAGTAAGTAGCCATGTAATAAGCAGATAAATGTATAGTTAGGGGGTCATTGTTGCAAAACGAACTCCTTCAGGTTAATTCAAGACACTTTGGCCCAATCCCATTTCTACCCCTTAAATCTTACACTTGGTATTGAGTGCCCTCGTTTGAGATAACCCGACATGCAGGCGTATGTCACACATAGTTGTGACGCAGTGAAAATGCCGGCTCCAGCGCTTGTGTTGTGGCGTGTGCTGTGTTTATTCATCTCCGTCTGATGAATCAACAGAGAAGAAATGCTGAAAAGAGGAGGCGCCTATGACGTCTTCTAGTTCCCAGATCTGTTTATTAATCAAGCAAATCAAATAAGCAAATCACACATACTATCATAGAAAATGCCCACATGTGTCAGCAGCAGTAGCAGTTACTATATACTCTGTAGTGGACTGTATCGAAAGGGTCCTGAGGTCTGTCTGACAGGATGATACTCCCATTAAAATTGAAAATGTCCTCTGACACACCTTCATGTTTCCCCGCACGATACAGTTTGCATCACGAGGAAGCTAATAACAGTCATAACAGTACCTTTTGTGGCACCTTTGCTGTCCCCCCTCAGGAACTGCTCTTAAGATTTTTTCATGTTTATTGTCCGCCTCAATAGCAAGATAAAATATCTGCCCATGGAAAGAATAAATGCTTTACCCTGTGTTTTTCTCTAACAGTTATTAAACAAGATGAACTTTTCCAGACCCTAATAATTGTCGACTCTGAAAGCTCTCCATCCAGGTCGCTCTCTGTTTTGAAATAAAACCTCCCTGACCGTTCCACCGTGAGGATAATCTGATAGAAAGTCTGGGAATTCAAGTATATCTTGGAAGAAATGTGTCTGGCCCACCTCCACTCCCACCCCCGCGGAGTCAGAGAGGACACGGTAGCTGCCCTCACGGTGACGGTCCATCTGTCCATCAGATCTCATTAACAGTTCAATTGTCTGCAGGGAATCAGTGGTAGTCAGGGAGAGGGCACTCTGGCTGGAATGACAATTAGCATACAAAGCAAACACGGTGCAAACAGAAGTAGCCTCGGCGAAAGAATCCAGAAGAATGTAAGTCACTGCAGACAATGTGACATTATTACGGCACACAGAAAATAAATACGAGGACGCACAAATAATGTCATGGAATGCACAAATGATGTGCAAAATACATGTTTCTGTAATTTCTTGTTGACCTTGACACTGTTTCCATCACGACTGGTATGTTAAAAAGTGTGTGTTTAAGGGTTAGCATTACAATTTATCTTAAACAGTGCACATTATTCCTACAGAATAAATTCATGTGGTATAAAAGAAAAGAACAGATGTGAAATGTGTGAATATAAACAAGCAAAAAGCCATGTTAAATAAAGGTCACATGTCACTTTGTTAATTATGAAGCTGCAATGCTGACAATAAGAATGTGGATACTTGTGCTATACTCATATTGTCTTTATAGATTCACCATTCAGAACATCAAAATGTCGTCAATTACATCATGGTAATTCCTTAGTGGAGGGGAAACATGTAGTTAAGTAGAAAAGACACATCTGTCTTTTCATAGCAGCTCATTTAATTAACATTCTTTGTTGTTCAATTGTTGTTCAATGTCAAATCAGCAACATGGATGCACACATTTCTTCCACTTATGTCTGCTCCATCCTTACATCTATGTTTTGCCAGGCTTCACTACTGGTTCAAGGAATACAATTTACCAAAACAATACATAAATGATCTCTCTGGAGAAAGAAATATTTTGCTCAACATCTGCCTTCGACGTTCATTCTTCATCGGCTAACAGACATTTCACAGTGCCAAATCTCCTGAAGCAACTGCAAACTCAGCCTTTGCATAAAGCTCTCAACCTGCAAACCAGCCTGGCTGGATCCAAACGTAGAACCAACACAGCTGCCTGGACAGTGTAGTGATGGATGAACCAGTGCTTGGCAGGACAGGCTGTCTGCAAGATTATTGGAGCTCTGGGAGAAAGACATAAACAGCTGTAAACTAGCTCTCAACCTACTGATCAACAAGGGTAGAACAGGTCGGGCACACAAATTAAAAAGCAATTGTTACTCAGGTGTACAGGAAAAGGTCAATTGTTTGGTAAGATACACACATGGGAGAAGTTTGCTCGAATGCTTTCTGCCCCAGAACACTCTCGGCAGCGTGAGATACCAACAAACTAGCCTGGTCTCACTCTCCGGTTATCCTATACTGAGGCTTTGAGATGCCCCTGATACCTACTCAAGGCACCTCTTAGCATCTGTTAGACATACTTGGCATTCAACAAACTCCAAGGTTAACCCATCCACAGCAGTGACGCAGTATAAGACCTAGAAAATCTGCGTAGGGTAGGCTCTTCTCGTGAGCTGTTTATATGTATACCTACAAAAATTATGCAAGACAGTTCAAATCTAGCCAACGTATTCATGAGCGTGTGATGTGTTTATGACCCAAAAATTCAAGAAGGCTTTGATCACACGACTAGTGCGCTGATAGGAGTAAAGAAGGAAGTAGTTAGGTAGGTTGGGCTGGTGGACCGGTCAAAAAACAAAAAAACACTTTTCCCCAGGACACCAGCGTTCATAACTTAAACAGAGTTAAACCAAGTGAACTTTGAGTTATTTTGAGTCGTCACCATGTTTCTTCTGCTAAACTTTGTCAAAGTAAGTGTCATAGTCTTTGCCTTTCCTTCACTCCTCAAGTGTGGGATGCCCCCCCCCCCCCCCCCCCCCCCTTTGTTTCTTGTGGTTCCTGGTTTGTCTCTTCCAAATTCCAAGAATGCATGTGTGTATCCTCAGCAGGTATAAAATCCCCACAGTGCTTTGCACATAATTTGCTGGAAGTGAGGGTGGGGCGTCTTCAATGAAACACGCTCAGCAAGATTAAGACACATTTTTAATTTATTTGGATTAATGACTCCTCAAGTTTTTATCACACAAGCGTAAAAAAAAAATTAATGACAGAAACCTCATGATTCACACCTTCCATTGTGTCCACTGCCAAATTATAAAGTTTTTAAATTAACGTGATTTAGATTTAAAACAATATAGTTTTTAAATTAATCATTTCACATGATAACAACATGATAATTGCTTTCATTCATCCAATCATTCTGCTTCAAGTGGTGTATTTTTTCAGGGGAATCGCGGTGGGAACGGCCACAGTAAAGACATTAGAATATCCTGCAGGTCAAATTATCACTCAATTGTTCTGAGGTGAACACATTTCAGAAGATTACACAGCGGTTTCATGTACAGTCGGCGCGGTCAGCTGTTTCAGAGCAGTGTGACTCATCAGATCAGATCTGCGGTTCAGATTACTGTAGCAGAGTGTGTGGTGACACACACATAAAATATGGATCACTTTGGAATCACAGAGTGATTCTGTGTGTGTGCGTCTGCGTATATACTGTATATCTAGAACGTTTTTCAGCTGTTGTCTTTACTTCATTACTCTACTTACTCTTAAATATGATCCAGAAATATATTCTCCCCTAAAAGTTGCATGACTCTGAATATACTGCTACATTTGTTTAAAATTGAACAACAATAGAGAAGGCAAAAATAACCACAGTACCCTGAAACACAGTCTGCTGAGGGTTAATGACGCACACCTGGGACACTCGTTAGCCTGTTCCAATGTGTGTTCACTCAATGCTAGAAAGGAGTCTTGCCTTTCTTTTTTGTTCTTGGTTCTAAACCTTGTTTCTCTGCCTCAGATCTACACTCACTGGCCACCCGTCTGGCTGCCACTCAAACCTGCCAGCCTGTTTCCAGCCCTGCTCAGCCTACCTGCTTTGTTTTGTTGTGCACTGGCCTCACTGCCCTGGATCAACCCAAGAAACCCCTTCTTGCTTATTGAAAATAAATCTAAACTGAGCAGCTGTCTAAGTCACTCTCTTGGGTCCAGTCCTCTCTGTACTATATAGAAACTTTACCTGCCTAAACCTAAAGACACCCAGCCATGTTTGTTTGCATGAACCTAACCTGTGTGACTTCACGTTAAGCGTGTAACGTCATTCATCATGCTTTGTCTGTTGGTACAAGATGCTGAAGGGGCATGAGAAAACGCTGGTGTCTGACAACCTCGGATTGATGCACCAGCTCATTCAACCTGTGCTCATTCAAAGTATACACACATAATTGCCCATAAATAGCAAATCAACCAATCGATCATTGCCATATGTAAAACAAAATCCAATTATTTTCATCTTGATTTCCGAAACTTTTTGCAGTGAGTTTGTGTTTACACGGCCAAACTAAATGTATCGCCTCCAAAAACAACATATGCTGTGCTTATATCCATATGTTTTCTGTTTTCTCCAGCAATCATGCTCATTTATTTCACATCTGCAGCCTGGTGTTACCATTTGGTAACCGTCAAGATTAGCCTGTCAAGGAAAGGAAATCCATCTAACTTGTCAATGGAGCAGAATCAGAGTACTGTACGTCTGAGAGAGATCTAAATCGTGTCATTTAAACACTGAAGACTTGCCCTGAAAATAGATGTAATTAAGTTCCGTCTGGCAGATACGAAAGCTCATACAGTATCTTGGCAATTACTGAACAACACCTGACCCCCTCTTATCCCTGCATTACTTTTAATAGAAAATGACCAACTCTACTGCAGACAGTGCAGATAAACCTATATATATGTCTTACACACATAATATCAGAAAATGCAACTGAATCTGCTGATATTTGTTTTAAAATGCAGTTTATTTTTAAGTTTCAAACTGACAAACAGTATGCACATCCAGGATGAAAAAATGCTGCATATCGAGGATGAATATTTTTAGGCAAAGTGTAAAAACACACAGGAGAGACCTGACAAAGAGGATCTAGCAACACCAATGAAGTGTACTTAAAGATACTGAATATAAGGCCACAGCTGGGATTTTAAGAATGCCCTCATGATAGTAAGGAATCTAACTGGATAATTTGCTGTAATGGGCATCAAGGGTGCTCCAAGGAAAGAAGGCAAAGTCTTAACCACATCATAGGGTCTTAACATTACTCTGACTTCAAAGTGATATGGTCCAATCTCTTAAGAATCATAAAACTATAATCAGTCTAAGAGAAATCAAAGTCGGTTTTACACCAAAGGATTTTGATAAAATTAGAACTTTTGCTCATGCATATGAAATGCTCTGTCAGAGTTCACAAAGGGTGCAGTGTCAGTTTCTCTTTCTCATCTCTAATGACCTGACATTATTGTGTCATGTCGGGCTCATTTCTGGGATCAAAAATGTTATATAAAATATATTAAAAAAAAAAAAAATCATAATCTGGTGGTATACCATCTAGGTAATGGATTTTTTTTTTTTTTTTAAATACACCTAACAGTACAAACGCTAAATTAACAATACATACGAAAAAGGTCCTTCCAGCCAGATCTGAACCAGCAATCTAAGGAGGCAGTCAAAGCAGGAGGGTTTCTGGTTCCTTCCTCTCACAGTCCAAAGAAATGCAGGTTAACTGGTCACTTTAAATTGTCCGTAGGTGTAAATGTGAGCGTGCGTCTGTCTCTATAGCCCCTTTTACACTGCCAGATTTTTGGCAAATGTTGGGCCGTTTTGCCACCAAGCTGCGAGCGTTTAGACACGCAGAGGTGGAAAGGCGAGTTGATCCGAGGTGTCCGATTATCCGCCTTGTAGGGTAGACATATTGGCAGAACCCTTTCAGTTTAAACAGACCGAGGCGGCCTTCCGCAACGGGATGGGCTGTTGAAGACTTGTGGGAGGAGCTGTTGATAACGCCGCATGTACGAGCCACTGGAGGTGGACAGGAAACAGCTGATAGCAGGAATTAGCAAGCAGCTAGTAGCAAGAGGGAAACACAAACCTGACGACACTGTAAAGATGAGCAACTGAGGAGACAAGGAATTGCACACCCTCCTTGTCCTCGCAAATGAAGAGGCCATTAACTGTCAGATGACAGTTAAGAACGGGCCGACTTACGAGAGAATCGCCGTCTGACCAGCCGCGTACCAGCCGTTTACATGCTATTCAAGGTGTTACACATGAGCAGCTGCTTAGCTATCTGGCCTATAAACTTACATCAGCAACTTCAACAAGCTAAGATGCAGGACAAGATGTGTTCATGTTTGTATGTTGGATAAGGAGACTGAAGACTGATGTGGATTATTATCTCGACGCTGTGGCTCTTGTGTTGTGGTTGCTTGGCTGCTGCTTGGCTCACTGTAACGGTCTGCTCTGCCTATGATAGAACGCTGACAACACTGCTTTAGGGCACATTCATACATGATCGAAATCAACATGAGTGATTATTTTCAACACATCACTTCCATTATATGCGAGTGAAGGGGGAAATAAAACATTCGCTTCTAGTTGCAAAGCATATTCACACTTCCAGATGAGCAGAGTTCAACTTTGGTGACCTTAGTAACAGCCTCAACCAGTTGCAAAGCAGTACATGTGGAGGAGACACTGATTGCTGCAGAGTTTAGCCAGCCAGTATTGAGTGATACTGACCATTAAAAATGCAAACTGCCCCACATGAGAGATGCTGCCTGGCTGGCAGTGATTTCAGAAACAGGCATGGAACATAAGAAAATGTAAAATGTACCGATAGCATCATATGTTGTAGTCTTATTAGCAAGCTAGCTAACATTAGCAAGCAATGAATACCGATCGTACCCTTGTGCAAATAAGGTCTCTCCAGCTACACAGATGAACTGCTATGGGGTATCATCATGAAACTAAGGGATATTAAATTTAAATTCCCTTCTTTTTCTTTTTCTTTTTCATTTTATTCTCAAGAGAACTTGTGATAAGAGATTTACAGAGCAGATATGTATGCTGCAGCAGCCAAAAAATAAATGCAATTTAACTTCAGTGTTGGACATTAATCACCCCTGTCTATACTATTTGTCTAAAAATAGTATAGTAAAAGGCACTAATTACAATGATACTGTACTAAGAGAGGAGGTCTTTGGTGATCAGGTCTTGCTTCTGACCCTCAGTTAATCTCAAATGAGGGTAAAATCCAATTAATTGGATTCTGGCTTCAGGGTGGGCAGTCATGCAGTAGTTCCTTCCCGATGAAAATTACACCTCCAAGGATAATAGCTGAATCTATTTCAGGAGGATATTATAACCAGGCATGAAGCCCTAGCATTTAGATTTACTTTAGTTAATTGCCAACAATTCTATTAATATGGTAAAGCAAACAGGATGTATGTTTCTTTGATTCGATAATGCAACAGTGCTGTCATCAAAAGGCAACACTAATGGCAAAGACGTTTTTCACCAAGTGAAACCAACCCTGAATGAATTATTCTTGATATTGGAAAACAGCCCTTTGCCCTTAATTTGTCACTTTTTTTTTTAGAAGGGAAAATTGATTCGATGGCTCCACATATAATTGCTCTCACTCCCACAGTCAACCTGGAATCTAGATGTAAACTTTAATCCATTTCCTTCCGTTCAATTAAGCGAAAGATTTCAATCTTCTCACATTGTGATCATTCTTTTTTTTTATTTAGAGGTGAAGGACTATTTATTTTCAGGATAAAAGGGGGTGGAATATTAGAGAGAAGATGCGAGGAGAACTTTTATCTCTTATCATCTTGACAGATCTGCATGAAAAAGAGAACTCTGAAGTGCAATGGCCCTTTGTTGTAGAAAACTTCGGCACAATGCAGGACCGACTCAAGGACAGTTTGTCTAACTTTCTGTTTGTCTCTTAAAACAACTTATTTACAGCGTTGAAGTGCAGAGTAAAAGGGGCATAATAGTCCATGCTGATGTTAGAGCACAGTTGTTCTCTGTTTTGCACTGAGTGAAAAGAAGTGATTTCAAGGTTGGGTTAAGTGCAATGGGGCATACAGAGATAATTTTCCTCGTATGCTAAATTTGGTTGTGTGTCTATTCAGTGAGCTGCTAGGATTATTGTGGGTTTGTTAGCTTCCACACATGTTACAAAGTTCTAAAGTAATAAAATCATGAGCGTGAAGTTTTACAACCTCAACTGGTATGGAAATATTCTGAGAATCA
>JAMWDX010000067.1:0-11979 GCA_026686955.1 Epinephelus cyanopodus
CGTGTTTACTGTGAGGTCATACAGGTGTTTACAGTGAGGTCATACAGGTGCTTACAGTGAGGTCATACAGGTGTTTACAATGAGGTCATACAGGTGTTTACAGTGAAGTCACACAGGTGTTTACAGTGAGATCATACAGGTGTTTACTGTGAGATCACACAGGTGTTTACAGTGAGGTTGTACAGGTGTTTACTGTGAGGTCATACAGGTGTTTATTGTGAGATCACACAGGTGTTTACAGTGAGGTCACAGGTGTTTACAGTGAGGTCATACAGGTGTTTACTATAAGGTCATACATGTGTTTACTTTGAGGTCACACAGGTGTTTACAGTGAGGTCATACAGGTGTTTACTGTAAGGTCATACATGTGTTTACTTTGAGGTCACACAGGTGTTTACAGTGAGGTCACACAGGTGTTTACAGTGAGGTCATACAGGTGTTTACAGTGAGGTCATACAGGTGTTTACAGTGAGGTCACACAGGTGTTTACAGTGAGGTCATACAGGTGTTTACTGTGAGATCACACAGGTGTTTACAGTGAGGTCACAGGTGTTTACAGTGAGGTCATACAGGTGTTTACTGTGAGATCATGCAGGTGTTTACAGTGAGGTTGTACAGGTGTTTACTGTGAGGTCATACAGGTGTTTACTGTGAGGTCATACAGGTGTTTGTTGTGAGATCACACAGGTGTTTACAGTGAGGTCACAGGTGTTTACAGTGAGGTCATACAGGTGTTTACTGTAAGGTCACACATGTGTTTACTGTGAGGTCATACAAGTGTTTACAGTGAGGTCATACAGGTGTTTACTGTGGGGTCACATATGTGTTTACTGTGGGGTCATACAGGTGTTTACAGTGAGGTCACATATGTGTATACTGTGAGGTCACACATGTGTTTACTGTGAGGTCATACAGGTGTTTACAGTGACGTCATGCAGGTGTTTACAGTGAGGTCATACAGGTGTTTACAGTGAGGTCACACAGGTGTTTACAGTGAGGTCATACAGGTGTTTACTGTGAGATCACACAGGTGTTTACAGTGAGGTTGTACAGGTGTTTACTGTGAGGTCATACAGGTGTTTACTGTGAGGTCATACAGGTGTATACTGTGAGGTCATACAGGTGTTTATTGTGAGATCACACAGGTGTTTACAGTGAGGTCACAGGTGTTTACAGTGAGGTCATACAGGTGTTTACTGTGAGGTCACACGTGTTTACTGTGAGGTCATACAGGTGTTTACAGTGAGGTCATACAGGTGCTTACAGTGAGGTCATACAGGTGTTTACAATGAGGTCATACAGGTGTTTACAGTGAGGTCACACAGGTGTTTACAGTGAGATCATACAGGTGTTTACTGTGAGATCACACAGGTGTTTACAGTGAGGTTGTACAGGTGTTTACTGTGAGGTCATACAGGTGTTTATTGTGAGATCACACAGGTGTTTACAGTGAGCTCACAGGTGTTTACAGTGAGGTCATACAGATGTTTACTGTAAGGTCACACATGTGTTTACTGTGAGGTCATACAGGTGTTTACAGTGAGGTCATACAGGTGTTTACTGTGAGGTCACATATGTGTTTACTGTGAGGTCACACATGTGTTTACTGTGGGGTCATACAGGTGTTTACAGTGAGGTCATACAGGTGTTTACTGTGAGGTCACATATGTGTTTACAGTGAGGTCATACAGGTGTTTACTGTGAGGTCATACAGGTGTTTACAGTGAGGTCACACAGGTGTTTACAGTGAGGACACACAGGTGTTTACTGTGAGATCACACAGGTGTTTAGTTCTTAATGAACTTAATGTTGCAGGTTTGTTACTACAGTAGATCCTCTCTGTCCCTGTGTCTCTGTTTGTCCCTCTGCCCCTGTGTCTTTGTCTGTCCATCTTTCCCTCTGTCCCTGAGCAGGAGGAGCAGAACCGAGGGAAGCCTAACTGGGAGCACCTCAACGAGGATCTTCACGTCCTCATCACGGTGGAAGACGCTCAGAATCGAGCGGAGATCAAACTCAAACGAGCCGTGGAGGAAGTCAACAAGCTGCTGGTGCCTGCCGTGAGTCACCTGACCTATAACCTCAGAGGAGCAGAGGAACAGTTAGTCCCCCACATCCTGCTGTGATGTTTACACTGTCTGAAGGGGACTGAGCATGGTGTGTGTGTGTGTGTGTGTGTGTGTGTGTGTGTGTGTGTATGTGTGTATGTGTGTGTGTGTGTCGGGTTCCGCACTTCCTCCACTGTCTCTTCCTGCATTTCACCCAGCCAATAGGGAGTCAGGAGAGCTCTGTCGCCGGGCAACGAAAGGAGAAGAGAACCTGATCACCTGCTGTGTGTATGTCTGTGTGTGTGTGTGTGAGACGTGACAGGAAGTTGGTTCTTTGGATTTTGGATTTTCTTGAAACACTTACCCTGTTGGAGGTCACAGGGGGGTGGAGCCTATCCCAGCTGACACTGGATGAGAGGCAGGGTTCACCCTGGACAGGTCACCAGACTATCACAGGACTGACACATAGAGACAGACAACCATTCACACTCACATTCACACCTACGGACAATTTAGAGTCACCAGTTAACCTGCATGTCTTTGGACTGTGGGAGGAAGCTGGAGCACCTGGAGGAAACCCACGCTGACACAGGGAGAACATGTCGGAGCACCTGGAGGAAACCCACGCTGACACGGGGAGAACATGTCGGAGCACCTGGAGGAAACCCAAGCTGCCACAGGGAGAACATGTCGGAGCACCTGGAGGAAACCCATGCTAACACAGGGAGAACATATCAGAGCACCTGGAGGAAACCCACGCTGACACGGGGAGAACATGTCAGAGCACCTGGAGGAAACCCACGCTGACACAGGGAGAACATGTCAGAGCACCTGGAGGAAACCCACGCTGACACGGGGAGAACATGTCGGAGCACCTGGAGGAAACCCACGCTGACACGGGGAGAACATGTCAGAGCACCTGGAGGAAACCCACACTGACACAGGGAGAACATGTCAGAGCACCTGGAGGAAACCCACGCTGACACGGGGAGAACATGTCAGAGCACCTGGAGGAAACCCACACTGACACAGGGAGAACATGTCAGCGCACCCGGAGGAAACCCATGCTGACACGGGGAGAACATGTCAGAGCACCTGGAGGAAACCCACACTGACACAGGGAGAACATGTCAGAGCACCTAGAGGAAACCCACGCTGACACGGGGAGAACATGTCAGAGCACCTGGAGGAAACCCATGCTGACACAGGGAGAACATGTCAGAGCACCTAGAGGAAACCCACGCTGACACGGGGAGAACATGTCAGAGCACCTGGAGGAAACCCATGCTGACACAGGGAGAACATGTCAGAGCACCTGGAGGAAACTCACGCTAACACGGGATAAACATGTCAGAGCACCTGGAGGAAACCCACGCTGACACGGGAGAACATGTCGGAGCACCTGGAGAAAACCCACGCTGACACGGGGAGAACATGTCGGAGCACCTGGAGGAAACCCACACTGACACAGGGAGAACATGTCAGAGCACCTGGAGGAAACCCACGCTGACACGGGGAGAACATGTCAGAGCACCTGGAGGAAACCCACACTGACACAGGGAGAACATGTCGGAGCACCTGGAGGAAACCCACGCTGACACGGGGAGAACATGTCGGAGCACCTGGAGGAAACCCACGCTGACACGGGGAGAACATGTCCGAGCACCTGGAGGAAACCCACACTGACACGGGGAGAACATGTCAGAGCACCTGGAGGAAACCCACGCTGACACGGGGAGAACATGTCAGAGCACCTGGAGGAAACCCATGCTGACACAGGGAGAACATGTCAGAGCACCTAGAGGAAACCCATGCTGACACGGGGAGAACATGTCAGAGCACCTGGAGGAAACCCATGCTGACACAGGGAGAACATGTCAGAGCACCTGGAGGAAACTCACGCTAACACGGGATAAACATGTCAGAGCACCTGGAGGAAACCCACGCTGACACGGGGAGAACATGTCGGAGCACCTGGAGAAAACCCACGCTGACACGGGGAGAACATGTCCGAGCACCTGGAGGAAACCCACACTGACACAGGGAGAACATGTCAGAGCACCTGGAGGAAACCCACGCTGACACGGGGAGAACATGTCAGAGCACCTGGAGGAAACCCACACTGACACAGGGAGAACATGTCGGAGCACCTGGAGGAAACCCACGCTGACACGGGGAGAACATGTCGGAGCACCTGGAGGAAACCCACGCTGACACGGGGAGAACATGTCCGAGCACCTGGAGGAAACCCACACTGACACGGGGAGAACATGTCAGAGCACCTGGAGGAAACCCACGCTGACACGGGGAGAACATGTCAGAGCACCTGGAGGAAACCCACACTGACACAGGGAGAACATGTCAGAGCACCTGGAGGAAACTCACGCTAACACGGGAGAAACATGTCAGAGCACCTGGAGGAAACCCACACTGACACGGGGAGAACATGTCAGAGCACCTGGAGGAAACCCACGCTGACACGGGGAGAACATGTCGGAGCACCGAGACTCCGTCAGTTGAAACTCCATTGTGTTGTGTTTATGGTGATGGTGTTATATTTTTGTGTTTATGGTGTATGCTTCATGTTTCCACCCCCAGTGGTCTGACTAGGCCCCGCCCCCTACAGCACCATGTGACGTTGTCTCTGTGTTTCAGGTGGAGGGTGAGGACAGTCTGAAGAAGATGCAACTGATGGAGTTAGCCATCTTGAACGGGACGTACAGAGACGCCAACATCAAACCCTGTAAGACACCAACCAATCAGATGCCTCCTCCTCCTCTCCCCCTCTTTTCCTCCCCCCCCTCCTGCTCCAACTTTCCTCTCCTCCTGCTCCTGTTCATCCTCCTCGTCCTCCTCTCCTCTTCCTCCTCCTTTCCTCTCCTCCTGTGCTTCTCCTTTACTCTCTTCCTCCTCCTCATCTCCTCCTCGTCTCCTCCTCTTCTTTCATTTCCTCCTTTCCTTTCCCCCTCCTTTCCTGCCTCTCCTCCTCTCCTCTCCTCTCCTCTGCACTCCTCTCCTTTCCTCTCCTCCTTCTCCTGTCCTCATCTTCCCCCTTTCCTCTCCTCCTGTGCTCCTCCTTTACTGTCTTCCTCCTCCTCATCTCCTCCTTGTCTCCTCTTCTTTCATTTCCTCCTTTCCTTTTCAATCAATTCAATCAATCAATTTTATTTATAAAGACCAATATCACAAATACAATTTGCCTCACAGGGCTTTACAGCATACGACATCCCTCTGTCCTTTAGACCCTCACAGCTGATCAGGAAAAACTCCCCAAAAAAACCCTTTACCGGGGAAAAAAAAATGGTAGAAACCTCAGGAAGAGCAACTGAGGAGGGATCCCTCTTCCAGGACGGACAGACGTGCAGTAGATGTCGTACAGAACAGATCAGCATAACAAATTAACAGTAATCTGTATGACACAATACAGTAATCTGCATGACATCCTCGGTAATGACAGTAGCTTACAACAACATTCATGAAAGTAATAATATTGTCGTTATAGTTCTGGCTACTGTGGTACAATATGTTGAAAGTATGTATTAGTATCAGGCAGTATACATGTATGATAATATCATATGTGTATAATAACAGTAGAAGTATGACTAATGACTAATGATGGCAGCAGCAGCAGCAGCAGGAGGCATCTGGCAGGACCACGGCAGCAACACAACCACACACGTCACACTATCCAGGCACCGCTGCAATACGAGTTAACCTGAGAGACAGTGGAGCACAAAGGCTCCGGAGAAGAAGCTGAGTTAGTGACATGCAGAATGGCCGAGTAAACAAGATACAGTAATAGGATATGAGAGAGAGAGAGGGGAGAGAGAGGGAGAGGGAGGGAGGGAGAGAGAGAGAGAGAGAGAGAGAGAGAAGGTGCCCGGTGCATTATAGGTGGTCCTCCGGCAGACTAGGCCTAAGTCAGCCTAACTAGGGGCTGGTACAGGTCAAGCCTGAGCCAGCCTTAACTATAAGCTTTATCAAAGAGGAAAGTCTTAAGTCTAGTCTTAAATGTGGAGACGGTGTCTGCCTCCCGGACCGTAACAGGAAGATGATTCCACAGGAGAGGAGCCTGATAGCTGAAGGCTCTGGCTCCTGATCTACTTTTGGAGACTTTAGGGACCACGAGTAACCCTGCGTTCTCAGAGCGCAGAGTTCTGGTGGGATAATATGGCACTATGAGCTCTAAGATATGGCGGGCTTGACCATTTAGAGCAGCAGGATTTTAAATTCAATTCTGGATTTTACAGGGAGTCAGTGCAGAGAAGCTAAAACAGGAGAAATATGATCTGGTTTCTTAGTTCCTGTTAGTACTCGTGCTGCTGCATTCTGAATTAGCTGGAGAGTTTTTAATGATTTACTAGAGCTACCTGATAATAGAGAGTTACAGTAATCCAGCCTTGAGGTAACAAAAGCGTGAACCAATTTTTCTGCATCTTTTTGGGTCAAGATAGGCCTAATTTTTGCAATATTACGCAGATGAAAAAAATGCAGTCCGTGAGGTTTGTTTTAAATGAGAATTAAAAGACAAATCTTGATCAAATGTTACTCCGAGGTTTCTTACAGTAGTGGTAGAGGCCAGAGCAATGCCATCGAGAGAAACTATGTCATCAGATAAAGAGTCTCTGAGTTGTTTGGGGCCAAGAACAATAACTTCAGTTTTGTCTGAATTTAACATCAGGAAATTGGTGCTCATCCAGGTTTTTATGTCTTTAAGACAATTATGAAGTTTAGTTAATTGATCACTTTCTTCTGGCTTCATCGATAAATACAGCTGTGTATCATCCGCATAACAATGGAAATTTATAGAGTGATTTCTAATGATGTTACCTAAAGGAAGCATATAGAATAAATAGGATTGGTCCAAGCACAGAGCCTTGCGGAACTCCAAAACAAACTTTAGTATGAACGGATGATTCATTATGAACGTCAACAAATTGAAAACGATCAGATAAATAAGATTTAAACCAGCTTAGTGCAGAACCTTTAGGCCAATTAAGTGTTCCAGTCTCTGTAACAGAATTTCATGGTCAACAGTGTCAAACGCTGCACTAAGATCTAATAAAACAAGTACAGAGACGAGTCCTTTGTCTGAAGCAATCAGAAGGTCATTTGTAATTTTAACTAGTGCTGTCTCAGTGCTATGATGCACTCTAAATCCTGACTGTAATTCCTCAAATAAATTATTATCATGGAGAAAATCACGCAGCTGGTCTGCGACTACTTTCTCAAGGATCTTTGACATAAATGGAAGATTAGATATTGGTCTATAGTTGGCTAACACCTCTGGATCCAGGGTGGGCTTTTTTAGTAGAGGTTTAATTACAGCTACCTTAAAAGACTGTGGTACATAGCCTGTTAATAAGGATATATTGATCATGCCTAATATATGGGTGTTAACTAAAGGTAAGACCTCCTTGAGTAGCCTAGTTGGGATGGGGTCTAAGAGACACGTTGATGATTTAGATGAAGAAATCACTGCGGTCAATTCTTGAAGAGAGATTGGGGAGAAGCAATCTAAATAAATATTAGGTGTTACAGCTGTGTTTGAGGTTAGATAGGTGCTATCTGAGGACAGGAGGTCATGAATTTTGCCTCTAATAGTTAGAATTTTGTCATTAAAGAAGCTCATAAAATCATTACTGCTAAGGGCTAAAGGAATACAAGGCTCAATAGAGCTTTGACTCTCAGTCAGCCTGGCTACAGTGCTGAAAAGAAACCTGGGGTTATTTTTGTTTTCCCCCTCCTTTCCTGCCTCTCCTCCTCTCTCATCAGGTAAGCTTTTTTCGGTTCTTTTGCTGAGTGTTCTGACGAGTGTTAAGTGGTTTTGTCCGGTGAATGGTGTCCGCCGAGACGGCAGGGAGTGAGGATAGTCCTGCCAGATAGTAGCGTTACTGTGGAGGAAGTTTTGTTGGCTGCAGGTGAGCAGGTAGGTCATGACAAACTATGTTTTGCATCGAGGATAAATAAAGCGGTGGTTGTGTTCCTTAAAGACGAGCCTCTCGCTCATCAGCTGATACAGAGTGGAGTATTTTTCAGAGATTTGTTTGTGCAGGTGTCCCCACTGACAGCTCCGTCCACGCGGCTCACCATGTCTGGTGTTCCGCCGTTTATTCCTAACGAGCTGTTGGAGACTGAACTCCAGAGGTTTGGTAAATTTGCCGGCAGATTTAAAACTTTGAATTTGAGATGTAGGGATGCTAAACTGAAACATGTGCAGTCTCTGAGGCGGCAGGTGTTTATGTTCCTAGGCTCGCCTACACAAACTCTGGACATGTGCTTCAGAGTGAAACACGGTGATTGGTCTTACATGGTGTATGCCAGCTCAGGACAGAAGAAGTGTTTTGAGTGTGGAGATGTGGGACATAAACGCTATGCGTGCCCACACAAACAAGAGACGGCAGCTCATTCAACTGATGCAGTGGATCAGTGGCCGTTCAGGCCAAGTTGGCGGTTGCCGGAGCACCCGGTGCTGAGCCAGCCTGTCAGGCCACAGGTCTCTGTGGCTGCAGACAGCCTAAGCAACTCTGTGTGTGCGGGCTCTGAGGCACCAGTAATAAATGTGGATAAAGCAGTCTCTGGAAGTGCTGCAGATAGAAAACACAATGAGATGACTACTGAAGGACAGAGTGTGTTCAGTAGCCAGGTGTCAGTGGAAGGAGATGACATGTATTGTGACTCTGAGTCAGACACAGTATCTATTGGTGAAACTCCCTCAAAGAGCACAGATCTCTATTCCTTGGAGGACATTAATCACTTTTTGGATGAAACTGAAAAAGTGAGTGACTATTTCAGTGACACTGATAAATTCATCAGATCTGTTGGTGTCCTGAAAAGGTTGGTTGGTTTTTACCTTTTGGATGAAAAGAAGCGCTTTCGCCTCAAAAAGCACATTACAACTTTGAGGAAAGCAACAAAAAGTAAAAATGTAAAAATGATCATGTATCACACGGTGTTCTTCTCTTTTCATTGTTCTCAACTTGTATTTTCTGTTCTTTTCCTCACTTCTGACCTCTTTATGCATAGTCTTAAAATAGGGTCTCTAAGCATTAATGGGGGAAGAGACAGGCACAAGAGGACTTTAGTCTCAGAAATCTCTTCATTGAAAAAATACTGATGTCTTTTTTTTGCAAGAGACACACTCCAATTCAGCAGACAAAACAGACTGGGGCTTACGGTGGGAGGGTCCTTGCATCCTTAGCCATGGCACTAACTTTAGTGCAGGAGTAGCTGCTGTTCTGTTCAAAACAACAGTAAATGCCAATATTTTATCCTCTGTAGAAGTGGTGAAGGGGTGCCTGCTTATTGTAAGGGCAGAATAGATAGTACAGTGTTTTGTTTTGTTAATGTATATGCCTCAAATCAAGGCACAGATAGAGTCGTTTTTTTCACTCTGTTAAAAAATGAGCTGAGAAATTACCAGCAGGATCAGCTCATTATTGGTGGAGATTTTAACTGTACCACAGATTTCACAGTAGACAGGACAAGTGAGGAACCCCATCCTCAGTCAGCTCAGAGGCTTCATAACATCATCACACACCTTGATCTGTTAGATACTTGGAGGGTCAAACATCCACAGTCTAGACAGTACACATGGGTGAGGGTTAGCAACAACAGAGTTAGTGCTACCAGGTTAGACAGGATTTACATTTCTCAAAGCCTCAGCTCCAGACACATTCACAGTAACATATACCCAGTTGGTTTTACTGACCACCATTTTGTTAGTGCTAACTTGAATGTCTCGCCAAGTGACAGGGTTAAGTCTTACTGGTCCCTCAGTGACAAACTCCTGCTAGGCAGTACTTTTTGCAAGAGTTTCAAGTGTTTCTGGCAATATTGGAAAACCCAGAAAGCCAACTTTAGTTCTTTGCAGCTATGGTGGGAGGTGGGTAAAGTACAGATCCCAGTGTTTCCACTACATTCAGGCGTGACGCCGCTGCTGAATTATTGCTGCCACTGCTGCTCCTTCAAAACATTTATTTTATATTCGGTCGAATATTGCAAAAAAAACACACATTTGGTATTCGGTGGAATAAGTGAAAAGCAAGGCCGAATAATAGCAGCGTGGTTTGATAACACAATCAAACAGCGTGTGTTGACGGAGTAAAATGTCGGCAGTGTGGCGATATTTTACTCCATCCGTCACCGCACTCACATTTGCAACTGAAAATAGTTTTGTGCGGGCAAAATAAATCATTCAGCACGCTGTGTGAGAGTACAGATTTCAACGAGCAGCAGAAATGAAACGGCGGTCACAGACACGGACAGGAATACATATTCCTGTCAAATACGGCGGCGCATGATAATGGCTTACCGGAGAAGTCCAGCTCCAGGTAAATAACTTGTTGTCATGACTGCCCAAAAGTACCTGGACAGCCGAACCATGGCGGCACACAGGTATTTGGCTTGTCAGAGGAGAAACGTGCCGTTCTGCTCTAGATTGTGAACTGACACTGAAGGAGTTGATAGTTGCTATCAACCAGATGGCATCAAGTCGGGCACCAGGGATTGATGGTCTTTTCACTGACTTTTATAAACTCTTCTGGAGCATCCTTGGACCTGACTTACATTGTGTTTTGTTGGACTGTTTCAGAACAGGATCTCTTCCTGTATCCTGTCAGTGAGCAGTGTTTTCTCTGCTGCCAAAGAAGGCAGATTTGGCCCTACTTAAAAACTGGAGGCCAGTGGCCCTCCTCTGTACAGACTATAAAGTGCTGTCCAGAGCCTTATCCAACAGACTCAGTGACACTCTGGGTATGATCCTATATCATGATCAAACTTATTGTGTTCCTGATAGGTCAATCATGGACAACATTTTTCTCATTCGTGATGTATTTGATGTGTGTAAATATTATAATGTCAGTTTTGGTATTGTTTCATTAGATCAGGAGAAAGCTTTTGATAGGGTGGATCACTCTTATTTGTTTTCTGCACTCAAGGCATTTGGCATTGGTGATGGGTTTCTGGCTTTGGTTAGCTTACTGTATAAAGATGCTCACTGTTTGGTGAAGATGGGGCAGGGCTGAGTCGGCCAATCCCTGTAAAGTGAGGGTAAGGCAGGGCTGTCCCATTTCTGGACAGCTGTACAGCTTAGCCATTGAACCCTTGCTGTGCAGGCTGAGGGGTTGACTCAGTGGTCTTCCACTGGCTGGGTCTTGTAAGCTTGGTCGAGTTTTTCCTACTGTTTCAGCTTACGCGGATGATGTAAATATTTTTGGTTCTAGTCAGAGGGACCTCCAAAGCTTGAAAGACACCCTGTCCCTATATGAAAAGGCGTCATCTGCACGGGTGAATTGGGCCAAAAGTGAAACCTTGTGGGTGGGACAGCGAAGGCATCAGGTGATGCCAAGTCTGCCTGGAGGACTTGAGTGGAGGACAGAGGGACTGAAGGTGTTGGGTGTTTTTATGGGCACTGAGGGCTTCCAGAAACCCCTCAACTGGGCAAGTTCCAGGCTGTGGGGAGGAAAGCAGTCTACCAAATCTGCATGAAGACTTTAAACTTGCAGTCTCTGGCAGGGACGGAGGAGTCGAGGTGAACTGAGTTTTCTGGCCCAGACATTTCCCCAAAAGGCAGTTGGCGGCCCCTGTACAAGCTGTCCATTGAAAGGTGGACAGCAGACCTCCAATGGAGGATTGTGCACGGGGCTATAGCTACAAACAGATGCAGAGCGCACCTTGATCCGGAGCTAGGGGAGGGGTGTATTTTCTGTTTGCCGACTGAGACCTTGATGCATCTTTTGTTCAGTGTCCTCGTCTATCTGCATTGTTTGGTTTGTTGAAAAACTGGTTTCACGGTCTTGGGGAGATTTTCTCCTTTGATTTGTTTATTTTTGGCCTGTGTGGAGCCAGTACCGGTTCTGAAGGGACTGCTGAAGGCCGACTTAGGGTGGGACGATGGCAGACCTTCACCCGTGACGATGGGCTGTTGGGGGGG
>JAMWDX010000068.1:0-11937 GCA_026686955.1 Epinephelus cyanopodus
TCTAAGTAATGAAATGTGTAACATGTACATGTGTAACTAAAATCAACTGACAGTTCAACAGCAAAATTACAAATCTCAACAGTGCTTCCACAAAGAGAATACATTTTAACAAACTCTAAGTGTGCCCAGCAAAGATACTTGTCCTAAGAAACTTGACAGAGGGGGACTCATGTCCATCAATGTGATAAATTGCATGTTGCAGAAACTCCCAGGTAGAGAGGCACTGCTTACTGTAGTGAAGGTCAAAAACAAAAAAAGCTTTGAAACACAAATCGACAGCGCCTAGCAACGAGTCCGTTTTGATTGCATGCCCTGACAAAAAGGCGAAGGCCTGGGATGTTGTCCTCTCCTGTCCAAAGCATAGAATGTGTGGGAACACATTTGTCTCTGCATTTTGTAGGTAGTCCACCATGTTGGTCCCCACCTGTTAATCACCCTAACCCTAACAATTACAACAAATTGGCATACAGTATATTGTTAATAGATGCACAATATGAACAGGGATGTGATTTACAATTTCACCTCAACTTTAATTTTGTCATTCATCTGTTTAGTTTTACATTCACAGCTTGTATTTTTTTTGCTTCTAAATTACCTAAATTAGTATCATAGTTATCAAGCATATCAAGCAGTATAAACATCCACCTTTACTGTAGTATAAAAATCAGGGTTTCCGCTACATGTAATTGATCATGGCGCACCGTCACGGCAAAATAAAAGCCGCCACACCTTAAAAATGAGTTGTTGTTGTTGTTGTTGTTTTAATGTGTGTTAAGTAGTATATTGTATGAATGGATATATAGGTTATATAGATACACATATAGGCTATTATTTACGCAGATATTGACCATAATTAGTTTGAAATTAAATTTCAAATATCATAAAAATGTTTCATTATGCTTTGTTTTGAAAAACATGCATCGGAATTGCTTGTCTGCATAAGTGCTGCAGCTGCTCACACAGGACCCTGTAGTATTTTAAATTATTTTCAAAATCAATCAATCAATCAATTTTATTTATAAAGCCCAATATCACAAATACAATTTGCCTCACAGGGCTTTACAGCATACGAGATCCCTCTGTCCTTTGGACCCTCACAGCGGATAAGGAAAAACTCCCCAAAAAAACCCCTTTACCGGGGAAAAAAAAAACTGTAGAAAGCTGAGGAAGAGCAACTGAGGAGGGATCCCTCTTCCAGGACGGACAGACGTGCAATACAAGACAAGATACAGTAATAGGATACGCGAGAGCGAGCGAGAGAGAGAGAGAGAGAGAGAGAGAGAGAGAGAGAGAGAGAGAGGGTGTCCGGTGCATTATAGGTGGTCCTCTGGCAGACTAGGCCTAAGTCAGCCTAACTAGGGGCTGGTACAGGTCAAGCCTGAGCCAGCCCTAACTATAAGCTTTATCAAAGAGGAAAGTCTTAAGTCTAGTCTTAAATGTGGAGACGGTGTCTGCCTCCCGGACCGTAACAGGAAGATGATTCCACAGGAGAGGAGCCTGATAGCTGAAGGCTCTGGCTCCTGATCTACTTTTGGAGACTTTAGGGACCACGAGTAACCCTGCGTTCTCCGAGCGCAGAGTTCTGGTGGGATAATATGGCACTATGAGCTCTCTAAGATATGACGGAGCTTGACCATTTAGAGCTTTATAAGTTAACAGTAGGATTTTAAATTCAATTCTGGATTTTACAGGGAGCCAGCGCAGAGAAGCTAAAACAGGAGAAATATGATCTGGTTTCTTAGTTCTTGTTAGTACTCGTGCTGCTGCATTCTGAATTAGCTGGAGGTTTTTAATGACTTACTAGAGCTACCTGATAATAGAGAGTTACAGTAATCCAGCCTTGAGGTAACAAAAGCGTGGACCAATTTTTCTGCATCTTTTTGGGTCAGGATAGGCCTAATTTTTGCAATATTACGCAGATGAAAAAATGCAGTCCGTGAGGTTTGTTTTAAATGAGAATTAAAAGACAAATCTTGATCAAATGTTACTCCGAGGTTTCTTACGGTAGTGCTAGAGGCCAGAGCAACGCCATCGAGAGAAACTATGTCATCAGATAAAGAGTCTCTGAGTTGTTTGGGGCCAAGAACAATAACTTCAGTTTTGTCTGAATTTAACATCAGGAAATTGGTGCTCATCCAAGTTTTTATGTCTTTAAGACAATTATGAAGTTTAGTTAATTGATCACTTTCTTCTGGCTTCATCGATAAATACAGCTGTGTATCATCCGCATAACAATGGAAATTTATAGAGTGATTTCTAATGATGTTGCCAGGAAGCATATATAGAATAAATAGGATTGGTCCAAGCACAGAACCTTGCGGAACTCCAAAACAACTTTAGTACGTACGGATGATTCATTGTGAACGTCAACAAATTGAAAACGATCAGATAAATAAGATTTAAACCAGCTTAGTGCAGAACCTTTTAGGCCAATTAAGTGTTCCAGTCTCTGTAGCAGAATTTCGTGGTCAACAGTGTCAAACGCTGCACTAAGATCTAATAAAAGAAGTACAGAGACGAGTCCTTTGTCGGAAGCAATCAGAAGGTCATTTGTAATTTTAACTAGTGTTGTCTCAGTGCTATGATGCACTCTAAATCCTGACTGTAATTCCTCAAATAAATTATTATCATGGAGAAAATCACACAGCTGGTCTGCGACTACTTTCTCAAGGATCTTTGACATAAAGGGAAGATTAGATATTGGTCTATAGTTGGCTAACACCTCTGGATCCAGGGTGGGCTTTTTTAGTAGAGGTTTAATTACAGCTACCTTAAAAGACTGTGGTACATAGCCTGTTAATAAGGACATATTGATCATATCTAAAATATGTGTTAACTAAAGGTAAGACCTCCTTGAGTAGCCTAGTTGGGATGGGGTCTAAGAGACACGTTGATGATTTAGATGAAGAAATCACTGCGGTCAATTCTTGAAGAGAAATTGGGGAGAAGCAATCTAAATAAATATTAGGTGCTACAGCTGAGTTTGAGGTTAGATAGGTACTATCTGAGGACAGGAGGTCATGAATTTTGCCTCTAATAGTTAGAATTTTGTCATTAAAGAAGCTCATAAAATCATTACTGCTAAGGGCTAAAGGAATACAAGGCTCAATAGAGCTTTGAGTCTCAGTCAGCCTGGCTACAGTGCTGAAAAGAAACCTGGGGTTATTTTTGTTTTCTTCTATTAAAGCTGAGTAATAGTTTGCTCTGGCATTGCGGAGGCCCCTCTTATAAGTTTTGAGACTGTCTGCCCAGATTAAACGAGATTCTTCCATTTTGGTTAATCGCCAATTCCTTTCAAACTTTTGCGATATTTGTTTTAAGTTACGGGTTTGAGAGTTATACCAAGGAGCGAACTTTCTTTGTTTTGTTAACTTCTTTTTAAGAGGAGCTACAGAGTCGAGTGCTGTTCGCAGCGAGCTTACGGCGCTATCAACAAATTGATCAATTCGGGAGAGGTTAAAGTCGGTACGGGAAACCTCTGTTACTAAATGACTTGGTATTGAATTTAATGACGGAGTAATCATTTCCTTAAATTTTGCGACAGCACTATCTGATAAACATGTGGTATAGTAACTGTTGCTGAGTGGTGTGCAATCGAGTAAAAAGAAATCAAAAGTAATCAAATAATGATCCTGTAATAGTGTGTTTTGGTATTCCAGCTAACTTTAAGCCCCTGTTCAACAAGTAAGTTGATACGTTCCAATTGCTGACAGTGAGACGACACTCAATGATAATGTTAGGTCAATCATAGCCTTGTTGTGAGACTGTTTCCAGTATTAACAAAGGAGTAATATTTTATGTACCTTTATTTTCATGAGAACTTGTTGAATATTTTGGTCAGTGAACACTCCCTGCTGCGCTGTGACACATGCGCATAAGAAGTTCTCTCTCAGTCTGCATTTGGAGCTGAGAGAGGCAGGTATGTTGACGGAGCAAATTAGCTTCTAAAAGTTGTCCTAGTGTTTAAAACACAGCATTGTAATGATATTTCGAAGAGCTATGTAAGACAGTTGTAATGCATTAAGCACAAGTCCGTACTGTAAAGCGTTTTGATGTTACCTCGGAAGTTAGCGTTGCATTGTTTTTAACTGTGTTCCGTTTAAGTGCCGCTGCTCGCGTCAAGTTTCACTTGGCGATGCAAGGCATTATGGGAAATGTAGTTTTCACTGGGATTTGTATAAAATGAATGTAAAGTGTATTTTTACCCGTCTAATGTTGAGTATGTGTGTGTGTAAGTGCACACAAGGTCAATGTGCTTACTCTGTGATGAATTAGACATGTGAGACAGGGCATATTTATTTTTGTCATTTGTTCTACTTCGTTATTTTATGCATCCTTTACAGTATTCTGTGAGGAGAGGAGGATGTGAACTGATGCAGTCCCTGTCACATGTTGTATCATTACAGGTATGATTGGAAAAATATATATGACCACTATACGATCATTTCAATTCATGCTTGATCATGTTGATCATGCTGTTCATTTTATTTATGTTCCATAGAAACTGTATAAATGTTTTGTTGTGCTCAGTCTGCATTTGGAGCTGAGAGAGGCAGTATTCTGTGAGGAGAGGAGGATGTGAACTGATGCAGTCCCTGTCACATGTTGTATCATTACAGACAGTAAAAGAGAGCCGTGGTGTCGTGGTGATTTTGTGGTGTGTTGTAAACGTGCTACAATCCGATGGCGAGGGATTCTGTGGAAAGACTGTTAGGTTATCAATTTCAATTCCATATGTCAGAACTAAATCGAGGGTATGGTTAAAACAGTGAGTGGGTTCATGTGCACCCTGACTGAAGCCAATGGAGTCTAATAATGTGATAAACGCGGTAGCCAGGGAGTCATTATCAACGTCGACATGAATGTTGAAATCGCCCACAATAATAACTTTATCTGATTTAAGAACTAAACTGGATAAAAACTGAGAATTCAGATATAAATTCAGAATACGGGCCAGGAGCACGGTACACTATAACAAATAAAAGTGGCTGCGAGGCAAAAGAAGAGGAAAGTTCCTGAGGAGGAGAGTCAGGTAACAATAGATAAGGAGGCTCAGGCTTGCTGACAAGTAGTGTTTAACTTGTGATTTAACTTTAACAATATAAACCGTAGGCGCGCACTGCAGCGCAAGCAGACAGATGCGCGACTCAGAGCAGCATGTGTCACTGACACCAGACTGAGAGTGCAGCAGACTGGTGGAAATATCACCATCAGCATATTATTTTATATCAATAAAATGTATTTTATCATTATTTTGAGTCACATTGTTGAAAGAATTTAGTCGTATGTGTTCAAGCAGGATAATAGGTCTCCATTCATTGCACATTGGGCTTTCTATGTCCTTGTCGGAAATGCGGGGTTAGTGTTGTGTTCAAGGTCACCTCCATAAAAATGGGAGAAAAAAAGGCAGAATATTCAAAAAAAAAAAAATTTAACAATCGAATCCCGTGCCATCGAACGAAGCTTCGAATTTTTTGGGTCAGCCCTATTGAAGACAGACCTGAGGAACAGGCTGCAGGGGGACCATCTCGCAGCATGCCTCCTACTTAGCATCAATGGGCCACCTCTGGCTGAGTTCTCATATCAGAGCATTAGAACTCTTTTTCAAAAAGCAAGAAAAATAATGCTCTCAGCCAGGCTGCAAACTATGCTATTAGATTTACAGCTGTACAGTTGTGCAATTTTGTTTTTTTCCAGTGTTCATGTTCTGCTGGTTGTGGACTCAGTTGAAAAACAAATAAATAATTTGTTCATAAACATTCTACGTTGCCATAATCATAAATTTTTCCGCTGCTGCAGCGGCAGCAGTCCCCCTCCCCTACAGCCCACCACCACAGCTTCAAAAAATCAGAGGAGAAACCCTGAAAACTAAAGCAAAACTTACTGGTTGCATCTTAATAAAGGATCTTTGGGACTCCTCAGTGGTGGGTCTGACGAGTTTTCCTCCATCCTTGTAGATGGACTGGGGGAGCAGAGTTGGCAGGATCGTCAAAGCTCTCTCACTGTTAGCAACTAAACAATTTGAGCATAAAACATAGTGTTATATTAATATTTAAATAGTATGGTTAAGCAGTAGCTCATGACAGGTCATGATATGTTGTTGGCCGAAAACTCTCTTAGCTACACTGTAAGAAAAGATTTGTTGACTCACCTTTACTTAGTCAGGTTAGGAGTGAGGGGTCAGAAGTCCCCTCTCCAGCCGGAGAGAGGATTGGTGCACGGTCCATCTTTAACTTCCAGACTTCCCTTCCATGCTGACCCCCTGTAGGGTTTGTCAAAAAATTAGGCTTTTAGCCTTAATATATGGTCGGCCTATGCGCAATATTTCGGCCTTTCTTGGCCTTCATCAGGCGAACCGACCTATAGTGTGTGGGGAGGGCCTGTCTGGGTCTCTTCTCCCATTTTTCCCTTTTTATTTGTGACTTTGTTTAGTTTAATTTGCACTTTATTTAGTTTAGTTTGTACTTTGTTTAGTTTAATTTGTCACTTTGTTTAGTTTTCATTTGTCACTTTGTTTAGTCTTAATTTGTCACTTTTTTTTAACTTTTTTTCTCTTTTTTTAGGCTTATTTTTTGTATTTTTGTACTTTTCTTCTCCCCTTCCTTTCTCCTTTCTACCCTGTACCTGTCTTTCCTTCTCCCCAACTGCCCTCCTGGTCTTCCTACCCTGTATTTATAGTCCCCGTGTCTCTGAGTTTTTTTCTTCTCTGTTTGAGTTTTCTGCTTTCTTGCTTGTTCTTATGTGTGTCTTCTTTGACTTTCTTTTAGTTTTTCGTCCTTCTTTCTCTTGTTTGTTCTTTATTTGTGTCTATTTTGACTTCTTTCTTGACTTTTTTGTCCTTTTTGTGTCTTTCTTGACCTTCTTTTTAATTTTAGTTAGGAGTTGGGGATAGAAATCCCCTCTCCGGCTATGGAGAGAGGATGGTGCACTGTCCATCACTCCCAGGACATTCTGACCATGCTGACCCCCTGAAATGACCACCACCCTAAGGTGGTGGGTGTTCAAAAAATTATGGCTTATAGCCATTAGTAGTGGTCAGCCTAGTGCAACGTTTCAGTCCTACTGGACCTTCCTCAGGCGCACTGACCATTAAATAATAAGCCTATTTGGCTTTGCATGTTCCCTTTTTCTGTCTCTCCTTTCCCTTTCTCCCTTCCAACCTGTTCTCTTCTTCCCTTCTCCCTTCTGTCTACCTCTCTGTACTGCTTCCCTTTATATAGAGTCTGTTAGCTCCGCCCTGTCAACTGTGTTACATGTATTATTCTTATTTTTAATGTGTTTTTTAACTTGTTTTAGCTTTCTTTTTAATCAACATGTGTTTTAGCTTGTGTTTTTCAACTTGTTTGTTTTTAATATTTACATGAATTGTGTTTTTAACTTATTAATGAATTTTTTAACTTGTTTTTAATGTACTTTTTTACAGATTTGTATTTTAACTTGTTTGTTTTTAGCTTATTGTATGATGTGTTTATCTTTTTAACTTGTTTGTTTTTAATCTTTGTACTAATTGTTGTTTTTAACTTATTTGTGACCTTTTTTAATAAAATATATACCCCAATGAATTTTGTGTGTGTGTTTATTGTGTCTAATTAATTAATTTGTTTACCCTTCTATCCTTTTCCTTCTTCCCTTTCTATTTCCTTTCCCTTTACTTGTTTCCATCCTTTACCTTTAACCGGCTTAGGTTTAATTTAACCTTGCGTACCTTGTGTTTAATTTTGGCCTAAACTGGTGGACTAAGCCAGCGGCACAACACGGAAATATATATTTTAAATGGCCTACTTGGCACATTTATGGGACCTCTGGGGTCAACTTGCGGGCTAAGGTCAGGGTTTGGTGTAAAGATTGGGGTTGGGAATTAAATAGGGATTAGTTAGAGGTAGGGGGGTTAGGGGTTGGGGATAGAAAATCCCCTCTCCGGCTAGGAGAGAGGATGGTGCACTGTCCATCACTCCCAGGACATTCTGACCATGCTGACCCCCTGAAATGACCACCACCCTAAGGTGGTGGGTGTTCAAAAAATTATGGCTTTATAGCCATTAGTAGTGGTCAGCCTAGCGCAACGTTTCAGTCCTACTGGACCTTCCTGAGGCGCACTGACCAGTAAATAATAAGCCTATTTGGCTTTACATGCTCCCTTATGCTTTCTCCTCTTTCCCTTTCTCCCTTCCAACCTGTTCTCAGCTTCCCTTCTCCCTTCTGTCTGCCTCTCTGTACTGCTTCCCTTTATATAGAGTCTGTTAACTCCGCCCTGTCAACTGTGTTACATGAATTAAACTTGTTTTTAATGTGTTTTTTAACTTGTTTTAGGTTTCTTTTTAATCAACTTGTGTTTTAGCTTGTGTTTTTTAACTTGTTTGTTTTTAATATTTACATGAATTGTGTTTTTAACTTATTAATGTATTTTTTTAACTTGTTTTTAATGTACTTTTTTACATATTTGTATTTTAACTTGTTTGTTTTTAACTTTTTGTATGATGTATTTATCTTTTTAACTTGTTTGTTTTTAATATTTGTACAAATTGTTGTTTTTAACTTGTTTGTGACCTTTTTTAATAAAATATATACCCCAATGAATTTTGTCTGTGTGTTTATTGTGTCAAATTAATGAATTTATTTACCCTTCTATCCTTTTCCTTCTTCCCTTTCTATATTCTTTTCCCTTTTCTTGTTTCCATCCTTTACCTTTAACCGGCTTAGGTTTAATTTAACCTTGCGTACCTCGTGTTTGTATTTTGGCCTAAACTGGTGGACTAAGCCAGCGGCACAACACGGAAATATATATTTAAATGGCCTACTTGGCACATTTATGGGACCTCTGGGGTCAACTTGCGGGCTAAGGTCAGGGTTTGGTGTAGAGAGTGGGGTTGGGAATTAAATAGGGGTTAGTTAGAGGTTAGGGGTTAGGAATGAAGGGATATACACAGAGTCTCCCCCTATGCTGACCAACGACAACATAGTTGTGTGGGGAGACAGAGGCAGGGCACTGGCCGGCGCAAGTTAGTCCCCTAGCCACCTCCCACTTGCCGTCCTGAGCCACATAGAGGAGAGGAAAAAAGAAGAGAGAGAGAGAGAGGGGGGGGGGGAGGGAGGGAGGAGGATGGGAACGAGAGGTCTCCACGACGCCACTTGCAATGACAGACCACAGCCCTCTAAAAAGGATTTCTATCGATTTATTTCTTTCTATCTACAGAGTAGGTAAGCGCACTATAACCCTGACAAGTAGAAATGCAAACGAGGAAACGGCACGAGTGAGTCCCAAAAATGGGCAAGGTGGCCCTTTAAAATGGTTTGAAGCATGGCAGGTGCACCCTGCCAAGCGTAATAAAAGGTGGATTGTAGCCCTAAAAACAGTGAAAAGCATAGAAGTGAAAAGTGACATTAGTCTATCATTGAAATGGTGTTGTTTAATCTCAAACTAAGGATTATTATTAAAGCAAGCACTAAGGGTTAAAACCGCCGAGGGTTAAGACTGCTTAGGGTTAAAACTGCTCAGGGTTAAGACTGGTTAGGAATGAAGGGATATACACAGAGTCTCCCCCTATGCTGACCAACGACAACATAGTTGTGTGGGGAGACAGAGGCAGGGGCACTGGCCGGCGCAAGTTAGTCCCCTAGCCACCTCCCACTTGCCGTCCTGAGCCACATAGAGGAGAAAAGAAGAAAGAAGAGAAGAGAGGAGGGGAGGGGGGAGGGAGGAGGATGGGAACGCGAGGTCTCCACGACGCCACTTGCAATGACAGACCACAGCCCTCTAAAAAGGATATTTCTATCCATTTATTTCTTTCTATCTACATAGCAGGTAAGCGCACTATAACCCTGACAAGTAGAAATGCAAACGAGGAAACGGCACGAGTGAGTCCCAAAATGGGCAAGGTGGCCCTTTAAAATGGTTTGAAGCATGGCAGGTGCACCCTGCAAGCGTAAATAAAAGGTGGATTGTAGCCCTAAAAACAGTGAAAAGCATAGAAGTGAAAAGTGAATTAGTCTATCATTGAAATGGTGTTGTTTAATCTCAAACTAAGGATTATTATTAAAGCAAGCACTAAGGGTTAAAACCGCCGAGGGTTAAGACTGCTTAGGGTTAAAACTGCTCAGGGTTAAGACTGGTTAGGAATGAAGGGATATACACAGAGTCTCCCCCTATGCTGACCAACGACAACATAGTTGTGTGGGGAGACAGAGGCAGGGCACTGGCCGGCGCAAGTTAGTCCCCTAGCCACCTCCCACTTGCCGTCCTGAGCCACATAGAGGAGAAAAGAAGAAAGAGAGAAGAGAGGAGGGGAGGGGGGAGGGAGGAGGATGGGAACGCGAGGTCTCCACGACGCCACTTGCAATGACAGACCACAGCCCTCTAAAAAGGATATTTCTATCCATTTATTTCTTTCTATCTACATAGCAGGTAAGCGCACTATAACCCTGACAAGTAGAAATGCAAACGAGGAAACGGCACGAGTGAGTCCCAAAATGGGCAAGGTGGCCCTTTAAAATGGTTGAAGCATGGCAGGTGCACCCTGCCAAGCGTAATAAAAGGTGGATTGTAGCCCTAAAAACAGTGAAAAGCATAGAAGTGAAAAGTGACATTAGTCTATCATTGAAATGGTGTTGTTTAATCTCAAACTAAGGATTATTATTAAAGCAAGCACTAAGGGTTAAAACCGCCGAGGGTTAAGACTGCTTAGGGTTAAAACTGCTCAGGGTTAAGACTGGTTAGGAATGAAGGGATATACACAGAGTCTCCCCCTATGCTGACCAACGACAACATAGTTGTGTGGGGAGACAGAGGCAGGGCACTGGCCGGCGCAAGTTAGTCCCCTAGCCACCTCCCACTTGCCGTCCTGAGCCACATAGAGGAGAAAAGAAGAAAGAAGAGAAGAGAGGAGGGGAGGGGGGAGGGAGGAGGATGGGAACGCGAGGTCTCCACGACGCCACTTGCAATGACAGACCACAGCCTCTAAAAAGGATATTTCTATCCATTTATTTCTTTCTATCTACATAGCAGGTAAGCGCACTATAACCCTGACAAGTAGAAATGCAAACGAGGAAACGGCGAGTGAGTCCCAAAATGGGCAAGGTGGCCTTTAAAATGGTTTTGAAGCATGGCAGGTGCACCCTGCCAAGCGTAATAAAAGGTGGATTGTAGCCCTAAAAACAGTGAAAAGCATAGAAGTGAAAGTGACATTAGTCTATCATTGAAATGGTGTTGTTTAATCTCAAACTAAGGATTATTATTAAAGCAAGCACTAAGGGTTAAAACCGCCGAGGTTAAGACTGCTTAGGGTTAAAACTGCAGGGTTAAGACTGGTTAGGAATGAAGGGATATACACAGAGTCTCCCCCTATGCTGACCAACGACAACATAGTTGTGTGGGGAGACAGAGGCAGGGCACTGGCCGGCGCAAGTTAGTCCCCTAGCCACCTCCCACTTGCCGTCCTGAGCCATAGAGGAGAAAAGAAGAAAGAAGAGAAGAGAGGGGGGAGGGGGGAGGGAGGAGGATGGGAACGCGAGGTCTCCACGACGCCACTTGCAATGACAGACCACAGCCTCTAAAAGGATATTTCTATCCATTTATTTCTTTCTATCTACATAGCAGGTAAGCGCACTATAACCCTGACAAGTAGAAATGCAAACGAGGAAACGGCACGAGTGAGTCCCAAAATGGGCAAGGTGGCCCTTTAAAATGGTTTGAAGCATGGCAGGTGCACCCTGCCAAGCGTAATAAAAGGTGGATTGTAGCCTAAAAACAGTGAAAAGCATAGAAGTGAAAAGTGATTAGTCTATCATTGAAATGGTGTTGTTTAATCTCAAACTAAGGATTATTATTAAAGCAAGCACTAAGGGTTAAAACCGCCGAGGGTTAAGACTGCTTAGGGTTAAAACTGCTCAGGGTTAAGACTGGTTAGGAAGGGTTAGGGTTAGGTTAGGGTTAGGGGTTAG
>JAMWDX010000069.1:0-10873 GCA_026686955.1 Epinephelus cyanopodus
TGTAGTGGGGTGAAGGGAACAGGGGCAGGTTTATAGGGGTTGTGTCTTGAGCTCGATTGGCTCCCTCTCGCTCTCAGGGGGCCGGCTGCCCTTCAGTGTGGCAGACCTCTCGTGCGTGGGAACAGCATGAAATCGTACAGAAGGGCACCCATTGCACCTCCTATCATAGGCCCGACCCAGTAAACCTGCCGAAAGCAAACAACGCTTAACACAGTCTTCTTGCTCAGATTGATGTGGACAGTGTGACTGCAGGTCTTACCCAGTGGTTGATGAAGTTCCTGAAGAGCACAGCAGGGGCGAAGGATCTAGCAGGGTTCATTCCAGCACCGGTGTAGTACATCTGAAACACAAGACACTCGTTGTCTGTTTTAAGATAATTATTTGTCAATTGATATCTGTGTTTTTGGGTGTCTCACCCCCATGAGGTGTCCAATGGTGACAGAGAAGCCGATGGATAGGGCGGCAGATCCCAGGCGTCCTTTTCTCCTCTCATCAGTCACGGCGAAGATGCACACCACCAGCTGCATGGTGAGGAAAACCTCCACAGTGGTGGCCATTCCCAGACTGACGGACCAAAAAACCTTTGCATAAGTCAAAGAAACCTCAGAGCTGCACTGAACATATACGACTGAATTTCACTTTTATTTCAGAAAAACTGTGTCACTTTAAACAAGTACACATACAGCATTTGTTTTGGGTGTTTTACTCCCTGGTTTTGATAGATGGCCTTCAATGAACTGAACTTAAAACTCCACATTTTTTGCCACATGTTCCATGGATGGAAAAACTTCTACCTCACCTCTCCCAACATTGCTGCACGTGTTTCCTAATCCCCTATGTTGGGCCTTACCTTTGTCATTCCCATAGTGCCTCTTTCTTCTCCAGGTGTGACCCCATATAGCACAGCAGCCCCGGCTACAGCACCCAGGCACTGGGCGGCCATGTAGAAAATGGCGCGGAAAGAGACATCTGTGAGCTGACAAGGTAGGCAAAGGTGATGGCAGGGTTAACGTGGCCGCTGATGTGGCCGATGAACTGGATGAGAGTGGCAGCTGCCAGCCCGAAGCACAGGGCCACATGGAGGACATGATGAGGCTGTCCAGAGCACGGCAGCACTAATGCCGAAAAATACAAAGAACATGGTCCCGTAGAACTCTGCGAAGACCGCCCGCCAAAAATTCATGGACCGGAACTCCCACATGGTGACTGTTCACTTGAAGGTTCTTTAAAAATAAATCAGGGTCTAGAAAAGGTAAACATGTACCTTTCCGGTCCTCTTCAAACACACCAAAATAGCAACAAAGGATTTCCTTTAGTAGTCAGCTAACTCTGGAGCTCCAGAGCACAGATGAATAAGATAAGAGACAAATAGTTGTTTTGATGGTTTCGTTTCGGCCGATTTATTGACTATAAGAAAATGCACAGTATCACCAGACCTGTCTTTGAACTGTCTTTATTGGTCAGGGCTGTACAGGTGGAGTCATGTTGTAGTCATGCTGTGATGCACAGGAACAGAAAAAGAAAGATAAATGAAGGTGTTTCTTATGAAACATGAGCAATAGTCGCCCTTTAAGTGAAGCCTGTCTTACGCAAACAACCCCTCCCTGAACTACACCTCCCTCAAATATACTATATTAAAGCACGCTCACCACAATGAACTGTCACCTTTAATGATTCTTTTATGATACTAATTCAAATTTCAATGTGAGTCGCCCTCTTCTGACTGAAATGATTTAATGCAGCTGACAATTTGTCCTCCATGTTCATCTCAACAAAATGCAAAATTTAAAGGAAGAAAAACGACCAAAACCTTGTATCAAGTTTTTATGTTTATTATCATTGAAATGTTTAATGAAACGCCTTGTGCTCCCAGTAAGGATCAAATAATAAAAGGAGACTCAATGTAAAGCTTGCACAGCCGATCTGCAGTGAACAGACCTACTATCAAAGTCTGGGATACAACATTTCCTTTGGATTGCGCTGGTTCAGAACAAAAAAAGCAGATGGTTTATGTAAAAATGAATATCATAGCAAATACCACAGTGAGGGGAGGAGAAATGATCATGTCTTAAAAATTGATGACAAAATGAAACACAGTTAATGGTACGAAACAGGAGAGCGGTAATGAAAATAAAACGAAATAAAAAGTACTGTATCTGCAATCTTGATCACACGTACACACATATACACACTCACTTGCAAACACACTCGTACGCACACGGGCAGGCGCACACACATGCACACGCTCACTCTCACGCACACACTTGCACACACACACACACACACACACACACACACACACACACACACATACTGCAGAGGTATCCACACACACACAAACACAAACCCACAGATAAAATGTAGTGATTGAAAATAGTGAAACCCTGGTAAAATCTAATGGTATCATACATCCACGTCTTGTGTCTGAAGTGCAGAAAACAAAATGAACCTAAAAATTAAAAAAAAAAAAAAAAACTAAAATGGAGATAAATTCAGATGAATAATGAAAAGCATGCCCATCTTCACTGGTCTAACCCAACTTGAAACGACCACAAACCCAGAGTGTTGCCCTCTCTACCCTACCCAAACCCCAACCCCCACCCCTTTACTCCACCCTCACCTGCCCCATGCCCTCTTACCCTTCTCATATCATACCCACATCCCCGCCTCACCCTCATCCTGCCCTCGCCCCCTCCCCTCCCTCCAGAACACCTCAACCTCTCTGCTCAATTTCAGCATTTCCTCTGAGTTGCAGATTAGAGCCCGTCTGAGAGGAGGAAGCAGGCAGGTCGGCGGAGAGACGAGGCGGCTGCTGGTTCAAGCTCTGGTCACCATTTATCAAAAACACAATGTCCAGTTCAGAATACAGAGTGAGGACTGGGGGGTAGAGGAGTCTTGTTGTGTGTTGAGGTTGAAGGTTGTGAACCTGTTTGTGTTTTTACAGTGGAAAAAATAATCTTATCGTGTGTTAGTCTAGATGTGAGTATTTGGGTTAGTCTTGTGCGGTGTTGTGTGTGAAGGCATGTTGTGGGGGGTGGCAGTGGAGGCGGGGTTGGCGTAGCTCAGGGCCTTGTCCCTCATCCCTCGGCCCCAGTCGGAGAAGGGGGCAGAGGCAGGTTTATAGGGCTTGCGTCTTGAGCTCGATGGGCTCCCCGCGGGTGTCCTGCTGGGTCTCGCTCTCAGGGGGCCGGCTGCCCTTCAGTGTGGCCAGGCGCTCGGACAGACCTCTCATGCGTGGGAACAGCATGAAATCGTACAGAAGGGCGCCCATTGCACCTCCTATCATAGGCCCGACCCAGTAAACCTGCCGAAAGCAAACATCGCTTAACACAGTGTTCTGACAGTCCTGCTCAGATTGATGTGAACAGTGTGACTGCAGGTCTTACCCAGTGGTTGATGAAGTTCCTGAAGAGCACAGCAGGGGCGAAGGATCTAGCAGGGTTCATTCCAGCACCGGTGTAGTACATCTAAAACACAAGACACTCATTGTTGTGTGTGTTATAAAATATTTAATTGTCATTTGATATCTGTGTTTTTGGGTGTCTCACCCCCATGAGGTGTCCAATGGTGACGGAGAAGCCGATGGATAGGGCGGCAGATCCCAGGCGTCCATTTCTCCTCTCATCAGTCACGGCGAAGATGCAAACCACCAGCTGCATGGTGAGGAAAACCTCCACAGTGGTGGCCATTCCCAGACTGATGCCCGGCTGCAGCTGGAGGTTCACAGACGGACAAAAAAACCTTGTATAAGTCAAAGAAATCTCAGAGCTGCACTGAACATATACAACTGATTTCACTTTTATTTCAGAAAAACTGTCACTTAATAATTATAATTAATTACACATACAGCATTTGCTTTTGGTATTTTAATCCATGGTTTCGATAGATGGCCGTCAGTGACCTGAACCTAAAGCTCTAAAAAAATTTGCCACATGTTCCATGGATGGAAAAACTTCTGCCTCACCCCTCTCAACATTGCTGCACTTGGTTCCTAAACCCCCGTGTTGGGGCCTTACCGTGTTCATTGCCATGTTGCCTCTCATGTTGCCAGGTGTGACCCCGTATAGCACAGCAGCCCCAGCTACAGCACCCAGGCACTGGGCGGCCATGTAGAAAATGGCGCGGAAAAGAGACATCTGTGAGCCGACAAGGTAGGCAAAGGTGACGGCAGGGTTAATGTGGCCGCCGCTGATGTGGCCGATGGACTGGATGAGAGTGGCAGCTGCCAGCCCGAAGCACAGGGCCACGTGGAGGACATGATGAGGCCCGGTGGTCCAACGCAGGGCGGCACCCATGCCGAAAAATACAAAGAACATGGTCCCGAAGAACTCTGCGAAGACTGCCCGCCAAAAATTCATGGACCGGAACTCCCACATGGTGACTGTTCACTTGAGGCTCTCCACCAGATGAAGAAGGTTCTTTAAAAATAAATCAGGGTCTAGAAAAGGTAAACGCGTACCTTTCCGGTCCTCTTCAAACACCCAAAAATAACAAAAAAAGGATCTCCCTTTAGTAGTCAGCTATCTCAGCTGACCAAAAACACTCAGAGAGTCAGTTCAAAGACGAAACAGGATTTCAGAACGTCAACAGACGAATCCACTCAACGGATCTTTACCAAGCCGTGAACTGGGTTGGTAAAGTCAACTCAGCTGCTTGCCACCTCTGTCCACCTGTCGCAAAGACATAGGTGTGAGATAATGTGGGAGTGTAGGTGGAGATCTCAGGTGGGATGAGTTGTCAAGAGGAGGTGGGCATCAATGCTAAAGGGGTGTTTCTAAAGTAGAGACGGGGATAGACAGAGTGTCCGGTGGACCTTTTAGCCTCTCTGACGGAGGGGAGAGGGCCAGACAGGGGCTTTATAATACCCCCCCAGGGGCCCCAGGTGACGCCATAATCCCCCTGTAGGGCCAAGGGCGGGGGGCGGCAGTGCTGGACATCCTAAATCAAACAAACTTAACCCCTCTGTCGCCCCCCTTTAACAGAACCAAAAGAGAGGCAGTGTATCCGAGGAGAGAAACAGATAAAGCGAGAATGAGTGGAAATCCATGAAAAGCATTTCGTGGGCCGTGGAGACATTTTCGAATAAGGAGACAACAGGAAGTGTAGTGTCTTATATTCAGGGGGGTGGGAGTGGAAAGCAAGGAGGAACAGCCACGTTGAAGAGCAGCTGGAGCTGCGAGGAGAAACTTTTCTTTGGGGCGTATGTCATCTGTTGACATATCATAACTGTCATAATCAGGGGACACAAATGCTGATGGACAAGGACAGAAAATACACACATGCATGCACAAAAACACACACACGCACATACACATATACACACGTGCAGATAATACAGTTGGGGCCCCGGACGGAAGTGCCCAAAGCTAACAGCGCTGAACTGACCCATACACTGAAATGCCTGACCCTGTGAAACCATTGTCTGTATGCAGCATGTGGGCCACATATGGACAGAGACAGAAATACATATCAAACTAAAGCACAGAAGCAACAGCTAACTAAGCATTGCCGTAAATTTGCAAAGCTACAGCTAAAGTTGGTGATGATATTTATTGCTTTTGTGCGCAATTATGCCGCCAAGCCCTGCCGATGATAATCAGTCATGTTTAAGAGGAGGACAAAGTGGCAGCAGTCATCACAGAGGCCTGTGATTGTGAACACTAAGACCTGAACTTGACATTGCCTCAGAGCTCAGAGCCGTCACTGGCACTGCTCCACAGCCAACGGCAACAAAGTGGAGACAACAGAAGGTGGGGAAAAAACGTTAAAGGGGGGAAACTGTGAATATGGAGGAGTGGAAAGACATCAAGCAACGAACCAATAATAATTCACACAACACAGCGGATTGTATCTTGTGTTGTGGCTTCCAGGAGGTGCTCGGCTCAGGTTTGCATTATGTGAGAGTTTGTGTGTGCTGCAGGAGGCCGTACGACCAGAGCCCTGAAAGTTCTGCGTATGTGTGTAGGGAGCTGGGGTAAAGGGAGAGGTGCAGCAGGGCAGCAGGGATGTGTGGGGGACGGTGGGGTTACTGAGCAGCACCGGGGGCATCGCGCTGACCAGTCGAGAGCCATCACTGTTGGGGGGGTTGCGGTGAGGGGGGGGGGGGGGGGGGGGGGGGGGGGGGGGGGGGGGTGAAACGGTGATGAATACAGAATGCTGAGGTTGCCGTTTTGACTCCCTTTTATACATGTTAGAAAGAACACACACAATGCAAAATGCTGGCGGCACTGTGGCAGTTATAGCTATTGTGCACATTGTGTGTGTGTGTGTGTGTGTGTGTGTAAATAGTTTATGTATATGTGTGTGTGAGTGTGTGTTCAAATAACACTGCTATATTGATACTGCATGTCAACATGGTTTTATTTCATTTTATTTTGCTGTCAAATCCAGATCATACAGTGTACAGTACATATATCTCAATTATGAATATGAGCACATAATAAATATACTTTGTATTATATTCATTTTAAAGGAACGATTCATTAAAATTACAAAAGAGACAAATATCACAAACTTAGACAATAAAACCAAATTTACCTGCGTGTCTATATACCACTACGGTCACTGAGAAGCTGTGATGGGTGAAGTGACCTTCTAAATTACATGCAAAACATATTTTAAAGGGTAACTGCTATTTTTTCGACCTTGACCTTATTTTCTGACATTTTTGTGTCTCAGTGGTTACTGGGAATAAATATTTTTAAACTGGTCCAGTACTGCGTGAGAGGGTCGCAGCAAAACAGGCCACATTTTTGTCAATTTACCTCCACTGAAGGTGCTTGTTTTTGCCACTGATAGACTCAGACTGTTGGTAACATCTCAATGCTGACACGCTCACCTCTAGACAGGGTTATGGTAGCCTGGAAACAAAGTCTGGGACTTGACTAATGGGTCTCTGTATGCTTATTGCAGTTTAAGGTGGTCAAACAGGCCCACATGTCCAAGTGTAAGCTGTCTAGCATCTACCCTGATACAACCCCCACCTGTGACAAATGCAAAAACATTGATGCCACCCTGATCCATATATACTGGCTGTGCCTTCACTCACAAACATTTTGGAACAATATCTTCCATACCTTGTCTAAAATCCCTAAAAAAATTACCTAGACCCTATTGTTGCCTTGTTTGGCTTTGCTGGTGGAGACAACCCTAACCTGACATCTGCAGAGCACCATCTGGTGACAAAATCAGCTCTCAGTAGCTCAGCTCTCAAGTAAAACTCAACTCCATGGATGTTGTTACTCTAGACATTGTGGCTTAGAGGTATTTAAAGGAAGGAAAACTTGGGGATAGGAGGATGGGTGGCGGGTGGGAGGGAAGGGCTGTTGTGTCATATAGAGTATTACTGTAATCGCCTCAGAGTCATGTCTATTTCTGTTTGTTCTGCACACTGGTGTGTACTGTGTGGCGCTGTGGAATGTGTCTGCCCAACCCTTTCATTTTTTGTGTGTTAGAATTGTCTAACAACATTATGAAAAAGATCCTTAAAGAGGATCCTTTTTGTTTACCAGAAATAGCCCTGAAATCGCCATCACCAAACCCACCAGACTCCATTTAAATAAACACTAATTTTATCACTGTAAAACACACTTCCTTCAAAGTCACCAGAAACAAAATAGAACTCACTAAAGCTTTCTTGCTTTGCCTTTACACTGTTCTAACAATCACTGTGGAGATGGCAGAATAAAACCCTTAACTCACTGAGTCAGATGTGAAAATATGCTGAATCAATACACACTAAATTATTGTTTATTTAAATGGAGTCTGGTGGGTTTGGTGATGGCGATTTCAGGGCTGTTCCGGGTCAAACAAAAAGGATCTTACTCTGTAGGGATCCTTCCCATAATGTTGTCAGACACTTTAAATAATAATCTGAGCCGGTCAGTGGCAAAAGAAGGACTTTTAGTGGATGTAAATGATGACCTGAGTAGTTACATTGCAGCCTGTTTCATGGTTGCTGGCTGCAGTGCTCTTGCATAATGCTGGACCAATTTCAAAAACAAAATTTCAAAAGAAAAATAGCAAAATTACCCCTTAAGACAAGACAAAAGCACAAGCACAACAAGGACAAGCACACATTTACACACATTTATTGTATCCACGTTATGTTACAAAGCTGTCATATTACAAACTGTGTTCTTTCTTTAGAGCCATTACAGGTATGAAGGCCCATTTGATTGTGAATAGGACTCCTAAGAAAAGAGGCGGCCGCTGACAGCCACAGACATGAGAGACGCGCTGGACTGATTGAGAACATCACTGAACCCATGATGCAGGGCGACGACCTCTTTAGCATTTCAAAGCATTCACAGACACAAGATGAAAATGAAAATGGCACACATGAGGCTGTTTTTCAGCAGGGTTTCAATGAGTCTCCATTGTACAGTTTAATGATGTGCAAATTTGAAAGTGACAATACAGAATCTCACACTATTGGCTACACCTTTACATGCACTAATGACAGCCGCCTAAGACCCCAAAGGTCACATTAAGCTCCTTTAAAATGCAGCATTCTCTCCACACGTGCAACAAAAAGCAGCAGGGAAAGACTTGTTTCAGCCACAGAGTGTTGGTGATGTTTTAGTGGAGGGACGCTGAAAGGATAACTGAACTGAAATGTGCCAGGTGGACACGGTGATGGTTTGAAAGTAACCTTCGCTTTGTTAGTTAATTTATTGTCACATGAGCAACATGGTTTTTTTTACATTTACTGAAGTCTCTTGAAAAGAAAAAAGAAATACACATTTAAACACATAATGCTTCAGCTTTTTGGAAGCCAGCTACTCTTCAGCAGTTGTCTGCACATGGTTCTCAACATGGTCGTGGCTTAGCTGGCAGCCAGCAGCTAACAGTGCTAACACAAACAGTGCTAACAGCAGCAACAGTGCTGACTGGCTAATGACATTAGCTGTGGTGGAACTAAATATCAGTTGTAACTGCTGTTTGAGTGCGGTGTAGAGCGGTGGCATTAGCAAGCCAGTGGGATACTCGCATGTGCACACGTGGTCAAGAAGGTATAACTGCAGCTGGAGCAGCGACATGACTTGCCCACTTTAACCTGATCAGCTGCGGAGATCCTGACGAAATTCCTTAGCTGGCCATGACATGTCACGTTAAAAGAGAGGTGGTTGAGGTTAGCTTACAAGTAATAGGAAGGCCACATCTTGATAAATGTTAATACTATGTTAGCAATTAGGTAATGTTAGCTATGCAGTATAATGTTAAAATAGAAGCGTTTAAGGCCAGGATAAGGGTGATGGAAAGGCCACATCTCATTACTTATAAAATGAATCACTTCTTAATGTATTGTGAATTATATAGTGGATCATTGTAACATAAATTTGCGCAGCTGTGGCTAATCGGAAGATCGGCGGTTCAATCCCAGGCTCCTCCAGTGTACATGTCGACGCATCCTTGAGCAAGACACTGAACCCCAAATTGCTCCCGATGGCTGTTCCATTGGTGTGTGAGTGTGTTAAAAACTGAGTAGCAGGTGGCATCTTGTACCAGTGTGTGAATGTGTGACTTCATACCCTGCCCAGGACGTCATTACTCCACCTAATCTTTACAAAGGCCAAGCAAATAGTTCACTGCTATATTAATGGTCTGAATGTCGTATAGAGTTCCTTTGAAACATAACTTTGAAACTGAAGAAATAACACATTATTTTCTTACAAACAAACAAAAAAATCAAGATCAATAACACATACTCAACTAAATACACTTAGGGTTTAGGGAACGTAGTCTGATATAACCAGTATCTTTTGTTAGCTCATGCTGGCAAACTTTATAACTCTTCTCTACTTGTGCCACTGTTATTCATTTTAGCAGTTATCAACATCACTTAAAGACCAGTTGTGGACACAGTGACCAGCATTCAGCATTTTGAATTATTTTTGTTTACTCCCATAACAGGTCACTTTTAATCAAGTTTTCAGGTGCTTTTAATTTGGTAGAGTAATTCCATTTTGTGTGACCTTCTGCATCTTCTCCACTATATTTCATGGGGAAATAATGTACTTTTTTCACTCAACCACATTTATCTTTCAGCTGAAGTTGCTGCTCACTTTGATCCTACATCTGACTCATAGCTGTTTTGTTGTAAAGTCTTGTATTAACTCAATATAGACCTTGTCATAGCTCAGTGACAGAAGGACATTTGGACAATATCTAAAGCAGAGGATGCAATCATTCAGCACTGAACATATCGGGTTTTTCATCAGGTGTAAAATCTGAAGTCTCCAATTATGGGGATTTTCATTATAGATGTTACTGCATCAATAATATCATTCTGTAGACTATTAACTGCGACTCTTTTAATTATTAATTATTGATAAATGGCCAAACAGCCTCTAAAATGTGTTTTATATCATAAACTGAATATTTTGGGGACTTTAAAGTGTTGGTCATCCAAAAAAAGACATTTAAATACTTCATCTATGGCTCTAGGAAATTATAAAAGCCCTTTCCCATACTTTCTGACCTATAGAAACAATACATTAATTTATGACATACACATTAGATTAATCACATTGGGATGCATTTGGGGTTCAGTGTTTAGCTCTCAGACACTTCAACAGTTGGAGCTGGGGATCGAACCTTCAGTCTTACCATTAAGAGACAACTTGTTCAACTGCTCTCCCACCTGTTAAATTTTCTCGAGGTGTTTCTACTTTCAGTTACGTAAAGTTTTTCTTTATCACTGGAGGATTTCATATTAAAGTGCTTTAAAAATTGAAACAATAACACTGAATAATGTATGAGCCCCTAAATCCATTTTCACATAAGACCTCTGGCAGCTACTGTATAAGCCTGTCACTGATGAGCTGCACACTACACGCGTCCATGACAATCACTGCGATGCTGCAGAATG
>JAMWDX010000070.1:0-10525 GCA_026686955.1 Epinephelus cyanopodus
AAGTGGAATTTGGCTGACTATTTCTGAGAGAGAGGAGGGGTAGAAACTAAATGTTGCAGTGAAGTTTTTTCTTTTTTTCCACCAGAGAAGGGAAAGCGACCCAAAGAAACCCTCCACCAACAATCCAGGATTTAAATCTCAGATTTTTCCATTAAGGGTACAACCCAGCCCAGAACAGCACAGGATATATGGAGCTACCGAGGTTAGGTGCAATGTTCCACCAGCTGCCAGGGTTTCTCAGGACATGTATCCTGATCTTTCTGTCAGAGACGAACAGTGTGACTGTACATTAGCAGTATGGCTGGCTCAGACGCCGCACAGCAGAGCTTTATAACCTCATTATTCACGTTTCTTTGGCTCACGTCCACCAATTAAGCCAATTTGCATGGAATGCCCTGCGGGAGCGTCGTATCTCCCTGAAAGTCATCTTAACATTTTCTGTAATAATTGATTGTCCCTGCGACTCCTGCACAGCTTTGACATAACAATCCATCATTAATGGTTTGGTTCGGACCCAAAGTTATGAAAGATTTTCCACATGTGGTAGACTTTGTCAGCTGCCAATTTCAAAAAGAAAAGAAGAAGAAGATATAAGATTTCTGTGGGAAATCAGCAGCATCTATAGTGCTCTATTTTCCAGTAATTGATTGCTTTCGCCTCAACCTGAACCTGGAGTGGTTTGTAGATACACCTTCTGGAGAAGCTGGTGACTGATGGAAGATCAGGGGCCAGGAGGGAACCAGCCTGTGAATCCCTGACTCAGTTCAGCAGACGTGCAGCCAATAATAATCCAAATCTGAAGCCATTACAAGCCAAGAATAGATGCGTCAATTTTATTGATTAGATAACATGACATGAGTGTACAGCCAGCTCTGTGAGACTGTACACTGTGGTGCTTGAAGCTAAATGCTAACATGAACATGCTAACATGTAATGTCATTAGTTTTTGGACACACTTGTGTTGACCTGATGAGATGGCATTTATAAAACCCTGACACATACGTTTGTTGAAGGAAAGAAACGTCAATTTGTTGTTACGTGTGTGTTTTTTTGAAAGAGACTGTACGTAAATGTTAAATTTCCTGTCAAAACAGAAGTGTATCTTGAAAGAAGACAATGTGTAACAGGCAGAACTTGACACTGTGTCTCAGTGTCAACGCCAACACACAGGGTACATCGTATGTCAACATGGAAACCAAACGTCGGAGTGAGAATGTGTTGTAAATCCATCTATTAGTTATCAAGACATTTCCCGCAAAACCTCATGGTGGTGCCCGAAAAATAGATATTGTCATTTGTCCTTGGGACCATGAGTAGACCCAAATAGAGCCGCACACCAAGTAGCTCCTGTCGGAAGGATTTTAACGCTATTTAACATTTCAAGCCAGTGGTTCCTCCTCTGAAGCCTTGAAAATGAATGTCCGCAATTTGATCAGTACAACAGTTATAATCTAATGATAGTCATTTTAAAGCCAACGCTGCAGTTTAGTCACAGGTTTGATGCTCATGCTCATGGTACCAACAAACCACCAGTCTTTGATGCAGCTCAGTCACCAGCGGAAGATGTTCTCTGAGATCGTGCTCTTAAAGCACACGATAGGATGGCTCTGCTTTGCCTCAGAGGAGGTTGAATGGGCAGGGAAGTGTAGCGTCCCAGAGCTTTGACCATTCAACACGAACGAACGTTGCTGGTGGCCCACTCAGCTAAACCTTGGATTACATTCAGTGAGCATCCAATGTCAGTGTTTAAAAAATGATTTGTGCACAACAACGTCTGGTATGGTTGATGGTAGGGAAAGATGCTGTTTCCAAAAATATTAATTGGAAGCTTTCTTGCTTTAACTGGAAACCAACTTTGCTTTCTGACCTGATAGTCGAACGTGCTAGACGTGGATCCACCATCCCAGCCTCCGTGCTAAATGTGCCTACACAGAGTGTACTACTTTCTGCATTGGAAGCACTGGAAGTTATTGTCTATATATAGACGTAATATAGACACTGGGCTGGGCCAACAAACCTCTCAGGTCCATTGCCTGCGTGCTCCCATATATGGACAGCAATTAGGTTCATGATGGATAATTTACAATTCACGTGAACGGCATGTTACTTCAACAAGATACCTGCCAAGCTGCAGACAACTGTTTGAGACCAACAAACAACAGAACCAGTTGTTTTTATTGGGTCAGTGCTGTGTTTCCAGTTGCTGTTTAGGCACCAGACGTGGGTGTTTTTAGTGACCTGTCGCTGTTTTTCCTGCCGGGATAATGGCACGAAAAGTGGTTGTTATTCTACCCAGACATCACTGTGAGAGTTGGGATTTGGCCTCTTACACCAGATCTTTTACGTCAAAACATGATATTTTCCTACCCAGAACCAGGCGTTTTTTGCGCCTAAACATGACACATTAACCACAGTGTTGTTGAAATGTAAAATTTCAACGTACCTACGACTTAATAAGGTGCTAATGTAACGAATCCATGGTTTGAAGAAACACAATGGCAGTTGGGTTGGTGCTAACCCGACACTAATCATGTGTTGCAGTTGCCTAACCTTAACTATACCTTAATATTATAACAATACTTTAAGAACGGTGGCATCGACCGTCACAGAACGTCACTGAACGAAATCCGAAGTTTTTCGCTGAATCATCCCGTCGTGTCACCATGCACCTTGCTGCTGCTCCCCACCGTCCCGCCGCCACCCTCCTCCACCCCTGCATGCAGCTTTTCCAGGACCAGTCAACATCATTCTCTGCATCGGGCCCTTTGTGCGGTGTTTGCCAGAGAGTCTGTTGGAGAGCCACCAAGCTGCTGCAAAGCTGCGAGTCTTGTTCGTCCAGATGCTGCTGGCAACACCCACATGTTGTGAAGTGGTCATGACAGCCTGCTCGATTGCCAGTTTTCTGCCAGTTAAGACTTTTTGGTCTTTGGATTCCCTCTGCTGCACCACTTCTCTGGTATAAATGACCATGTTCTCCTCAGAGACAGTGGAAGATCACGGACTACATGATTAAAGAGAGCTTTTTAGCAAATTGTGCGTCACATTTAGCGTCGACGTGATGCAAGGATCAAATCCTTAACACCAACAAGACCTGGCATTCTCTGCTTAGATGGTGTTTGCAATTACATTTTGGTCAATCTTGCCGACTGGTAAATCCCATCTCAGTTTGAGTGTTTGTAAAATGGTCCCCAAAAGTGTCTGCAGCCGTAGCTTAAAGCTGATGAAATGTTCAAGACTTTGACAAGGTATGAGGGTGTCCAGAGATTGGATGATGTGAGAATGTGACAAAGTGTTGGCTACTGATAGCAGAGTTTTCGCTGCAGCTTTATAAATGTTTCTCACAGGCTATAGAAGCACAGCACTACTGTCTATATTCATCTCATGAGAAAGTGTTGAACGGAAGCCAAAGTAACTCATGAATCCTCATGCAGGATACACTTCTTAAACAGGAACAGACCTTTTTGTGGTACGGGGAATGTATTTGTCTTTCCCGCATTACCTTACACTGTGCAGTCACTGAACTGCACAGCGTCCATCTATCAATGCCACATTTTCCTGTGTTGAAAAAGAGGTGTATTTCACGAACACTCCATCCTTTTTCTGAAAAGACGATGAGGTTTGAGCAGCAGGGTGCTGTGCCTCGGAAAATATGCTGCTCCCTGTCTTCCTCTGTTTCTCTCGTGCTCTCATATTCTTTCTGTCATTTCTTTTCCTCCTCCTCTCTCTCGGTCGCCACATGTACCAGCGGCTGTATGCGTAAAAATATCTGGAGAATCCATTTGGGTTCTGTCGTCTATGGGACCCGGCAGCGTAACAGCTTGGCCAAAGGAGGCGTACTCCTTTCCCTGAACTCTTCCCCTCCAGTCTGGCCGTGTTGAACTTGGCAGCCCTCTGATTGATAATGTGTCCAGAGACAATGTTGCAACGACAGTGGGGCTTTCTGTGCTAAGAGTGCTTTTTGCCAATCCACCTTACGCTGGTCACCAGTAAAGCAGCATACTTGCATTTTAAGACTACAGGTTTCCTACCCCGACAGAAATGCTAAATACTAGTTAGTGGAAATTCTTTTTTTTTTTTTCTAGGTAATGAAACAAACTGCGGTCTATGCAACAGAAAAAAACCCACAACCGTAGTCAGTTTTTCCAATTATTAGCCTGACCTAGAAATCCTTAGTTGTCTTTGTAATGCTTTAGCAGGCAGTACCGTGGGGTGATTTCACTGCAATGTTCATTCCATGAATCAGATCTGTTATGGGAGTTTTTTGGCCAAAGTGTGAGTGCTAAGTGGCTCCCAGTCCTAAGTCACTTCATATTTTATCAGTTCATGCTAAAATATTCACATTGATTCAAGAGTGAGCATGGGATATATAATCTCACTGTTGATTTCTGTGAAAAGAATGATGCGCAATCGCTCTTGAATTACAACAAAATGGAATAATCCACCATTTTTTGGACAATTGTTGGTATGCAAAGTTCAGCCAGATATGAAACGTGGTAAATTTTTAGGTGTTTTGGCTCTGACTGATGGCATCTGGGGGGAAAGGAGAGGGGAAACTGCCTTTAGCAGCCATCGATGAGACTTCCCCTTCAGTGTTTGTCCCTGTCAATTTTATTCAAAGCCACTGGAGCTGCAGAGGGAGGTAGAATGTGCAAACAGCACGTCACATGCACGCACGCGCACGTGCACACACTCAAACACACACATTGCCAGGCCTCAGCAGCAGGGGATTATGTGGATTACAGGATGATCAGGACACCCTCCCTCCCTCCCTAGTTTTACACTGGACCCGAACACACAGCAGAAGGCACTGAGATCTGAAGAAAGACCTCCTGTGTCCTCTCCATCACCGAGAAAAAGGTGTCGTTTTCCCATTAAGACCTGAACTAAAATCTCCCCCGACCCTTGTGTGAATTACTGCTCGGCGGAACAAAGAGGCATCTCATGAAAAGGACAGGCAGGCGTCCTCCAGATTTAGATCTGTACATTAGCTGAAGTTGAGACCCGAGGGATTTGAGGACACTCTGGGACTAAACACTACTTTACCTTTGAAACTCTTCATCAGTTTAATCCAATCACATAATGTAGGACCCCTAAAAAGAAAATCGAGGATATATCTAGTTGCATTAGCAGGGTTCATGGTTGATATCCTGGACCTTTCTGGCAGTCTTTTCTTCTTCACCTTAGGTAGTCTCATAAATTTTCTTTCATTCCAGTTGTTATCAAAGCAAAGAATCCTGCACACTACTGATCACTTGTACTCAATTTATTACGAACATTCCTACAAAATTTGATACCGTGAGTCTACTGTCTCACCCACTGATAATAACATATTTTATGATAGATACCCTTGGCTACGAAAGAATCAAGGCACTCTGTTGAACATTCGCACTCACTTAATAACCTCAGACCTTTGATTTTACCTTCATCAGGTACATGTGAGCACCAGTACAGGATTTTTTTGGCTCCTTTGCAGTCAGGAGTTTTTGATTCTACGCACCTGACAATAAAAATTATTATCCATATCCATATCCAAAAGGATTAACCTCACATAAAAATGTGAGCATCATTCTTTTCCTTTCTGTATTTTTGTTGCAAATTTTTTAGGGGATAGTGGGAGGCGTAAAACCTGACTGGTCACAATGCCAGTAGGAAATGTAGCAATGTCTAAGTAAAAGGAAAAAAGGCACCCTTTGTGCCACTGTCTCCATTGGAAACACAGCGACAGGTTGCTACAAAACCCATTTGATGCCTAAAAAGCCGCTGGAAAAACAGCAACAGGTTGCCTGCCAAGCTGCAGACCACTGTTCAAGACCAAGAAACAATAAAGCTGGTTGTGATTTAACGAGTCATCTCTGTGTTTCCAGCAGCTTTTTAGGCACCAAATGTGGGTGTTTTGTAGCGACCTGTCACTGCTTTTCAAGCGAGGATAGAAGCAAGAAAATTGTTTTTTAACCGAGACATCACTGTGTTTCCTGTCGGGATAGCGGCCAGTCTGCGCGTCACCGTTTAAGACCAACAAACAACAAAACTGATTCTGATATAGCAAGTCATCGGTGTGTTTACAGCAGCTTTTTAGGCACCAAATGTGGGCGTTTTGTAGAAACCTGTAGCTGTTTTTCCAGCTAAGATATCGCTGTGTTTCCTGCTGGGATAGTGACCAAGCTGAAGACCACTGTGTGAGACCAGCAAGCAACAAATCCGGTTGTGATTTGGTGAGTCATTGCTGTGTTTCTAGCAGCTTTTTAGGCATCCAGTGTAGGTGTTTTGTAGCCACCTGTTGCGTTTTTCCAAATGCACTGACAGTTATTTTCTATGGAGACACTGCTGCTTTTCCAGCGGGGATCGTGTCCCAAAACTGGGTATTTTACACCAAAATGTGATCTTTTCCAAAACCATGACCAAGTGGGTTTTTGTGCCTAAATCTAACCAAATTTTAACCAATGTTGTTTAAATGTTAAGTTTCAACATATCTGCTGCATAATAACGTGCAAATGTTTGCAGAAACGTGCAATGCCAACATTTTTCCTGGTGACTGAGTTAATTTATGAGATCACTCCCAAAGTTAAAGAATTCCATACATCTGTTTCTATCTCTTGCTTTGGGATTTTTTCATATGATTCAGAAAAATCTTAATTATTTCTCCTAATAAATCTTTATTGATGATACCATGAAAAACACTTATAGTGGCAGTACCTTTGGATAAGCCTCCAGTGTCACGGCGCACTAATGTGAGGAACACTTCACTCATGCCATAAACTCTTTGTGGTACCAGTGATAAAGAGGTAGTTTCCAGTACTTTAGCAGCTCTTATAGTCCCTGCCCAGCCGTAAACTGCTTGACACTTTGCAGGAAGAGCAGTGCACAGGCTCCAAGAATCCACTGGTTTTTATTGACCATGACCAAGCTGTAAAACTCAGATGCTTTCTGTGCCACTCTGGAATGGGGGAATCCAGCCATCTCTCTCCAGTGCCGCTCCTTGGAGGAATGAACACTATGTGTGCTGAGGCTGTCAAACACCAAACCAAAAGATGTTAGATGGAGCAGTACAGTGGCATCAGATGAAACACTTAGTCAACACTAAATTTGACAGGTTGAAGACATTTGGTGCTACTGCATAGTTTTCTGTTAGGAGGATGCTGGCACTCCGCTCCAAAGGAACACTCCTTATTGTACCAAGTAACTCAAGGTGGTTCTGAAAAGTTCATAACCTGCTGATTCGTGGAGGACAGCAGCTGTACTGAGCATGGATTTACGGCAGATACAGTTTCTTCGTCAGGCGACTGGGAGTCACGGAAAACAGCGAATGTGCCAGAACATAACAAAACATCCACAGAAACTCCTCAAACCACCTCTGTAGGAGGCTGTGTTCAAACGTGCAGCATGTTGATTCATTTCCATGAGACCTCTGTGAGAGAAGAAAAAAGGAATTCAGCAGGCGTTTTCGGAACCGGAGGAACTTTTTCATAGTTCTAAGAACCTCCTCTCGGTTGTGCTCGCACAGCAAGAACTGGGAATGTTCATAGTTCTGAGAACACTGTTTTGAGGGACTATTCTTTTAGCTCTATTTCAGAGTAGGTACGCTCCCAGAACAAGAGGAGCCATGAGTCATGGAAGTGTACAATGCAGCACAGGCAACCACCATTTCTAAAAACCCATTGGCCGTGTAAACAAGAGACAACACAGAACACAAACAGCTTGTATCAAAAAAATGAAGAAGACACTGTCAAATGGATCAACAGTCAAAGTCGCACTGTGGAAATATAACACAATTATGACCTGTCACAGTGATAGTGACGTTGCTATATCGACTGCTGGCCAGCTCACAGTGCATCACTTCAGTGGTGCAAATGCAAATATAAAAACGCCTAACGTGACATGATCTAGAAAGGTGTCGGATTTATCAGTCAAACACATGTATGTGCATGTCAACAGTAAATTAATATGTAACATGACTGGGGTTATTCTACCTCGCAATCATTGATTGTAACGATGATTGTCTCCATGATAACGCTCCAAAGATGTGAAATCCTTTCTCATAGTGTCAGAAAGAACAGATAAGCGTCAGATAAACTCATTGATGTTTGGCATTGGTGGAATATAAATTGTTTCACTGGTCCATGAAGCAACACAGACCGCTTATCTTTTGTAGTATTTCGTGGCCCTGTGGAAGAATAAGTGTTGCATTCTGCTGACAGTGATATCTCCAGCTGTACGGACACAACCGTGGACATAAAAATGTACGCAGAGCCATTTGACCTTCTAGTGACGTAGGCAGTAAGGAAACCTGAGCACAAGTGGTCAGCTGGAGACGCATGATAGACACAAATGTAAAAGGCGATGTATCTCAGCTGTCCACTTGTGTTTGGGTCGCCAAAATGCACGTTATTACCGGGTGCAAACAGGGTCATTTTTGAACTCTTTATTCGGTTGCGGTTGATCTTGTCCTCTCTTCAGACGGTAAGCAGCTCCCGGATATTTTTAGTTACTTTTCTTTTTCTTTGAGTTAGCTGCTAACTGCTTCTAGCTGCTTTTGAATGTTCCGGCGGTGGAACACACACAAAACATGTCGTCGAAACGTCACACCAGCTGACAGCTGTCCCTTTTACACGGACGTAAATTCAGTTCTATTATTACCTCCGCTGCTGGCTTGAAGGCGAGGCAACTCTATCCCCCCATTCTGTGATCATACACAATGTCGAGGCAGAATAACGGCACAAAGTACTGCAGGAGAGCTTTGAGAAGTTTCTATGGATAGTTTGACACATTGACGTCCTCTGAACAGAAGCGAGTTACAGTATGAACCTTTGTGAGCTACATTTAATCCCATATGTGGTGGGAATTCAATACTCAGAAGATACAGTAAATTTGTGGTGTATGTCTTTAAATGACCTTACTACAGTTTGGCCCCTGCACCCACTGATTCCTTACCATCTTACTGTAAATATGCAGAAAGTGTATATTTCCCCCCCCCCAAACCTGATAAATCTCTGTGAGAGGACAAAAATCCACCAGACGTTACTGCACTCTGCCTCGTCATGATGGCTGAAACGCTGACACGCGTTTTCTAATCTGACCTGAAACCCTCCTTCATCAACGTGCGTGATCCGTGCATCCTCCACCCAGAGTCCTTTGCAAACAGCAGCGGGCCGTGAGGCAGGGAGCACTGGCAGAAAAGGCTGTTTTACCCTTATTTGTTTAACAACAGTCACAGAAAACAACTCTTTGTTTATGAGGGATTACAGCAGCTATCCATGGAGTTGGAGCATTTAAAACCTCCCAAAGCTTTTAGACCTGATTATTATATGCGTGTTTTTCCCAAACCTGCCCGAGCTGATTATCCTACATGTTACAACCGGTGCCAGCTGATTTTTCTCTCCCTTCCAGCTGTTTGTGCAGCAGGGTTGCAAGCTATTTTCAGAATAATAGCGGATGTTAATTTGTAAGGCTTTATTGGGAGGGATTGAAAAACAGGCCAGGCAACGAGGCACGGCCCCTCTTTTGGCTTTCAGCAGCCATTATATAATCGCTAGCCAGGGCTCAACGTCATATTTCTCCCTCTCTACATTTCTTGACATCAGGTGTTAATATAGCAGCCAAGGCTGATCCCAGTGATACACACCGCAGGGAGGAAATATCAGGTTTTGTTTGTTCAGATGACTGAAAGGGCTGAAAAGAAAGAATTACAAAGGTGTAACTGTCAGTGCATTTGGAATTAATAAAAATGCAAATGTCAAAAGCTAAATTAAGATTTTTGTCATCTGCATATTTCATTTAACACATCCCTTTTGGCAGTTTGAGATCTGGGTGACTCTGGTTCCTCTGTTCCCTGAATAATGCAGGTGCATGGTGTATTTTTAGCATCATTCTACCTGATGTGCAACATGAAAGCCTCCCTATTGTCTCCCCCTTTTTCCCTCCCTCTCATTCACACCTCCATTATCTCCCACTCTGCTTTGTGTCGGGGGGTCCGAGGAGAAAGATGCTTCTGTTTCTGAATGAAAGCCGCTCTCTGTCCAGAACAACATTGTCAGGACAAGGCAGACAGAGAGCAGAAGTTAATGCACTTTGTCAGCACTGGCAGGCTTCTGAGCCAAGAGCTATTAACTCTGAGAGGGAAAGGCATTTCCTCCTTGTAAATGCCATATTAAATTATTATTATTTTATTTGGTAACAGGGAAAAGCCCATCAGGGCTATATTGCTCAAGGTGAGCAGGGAATTGTTAATGGAGAGTCTGCGTTTTTCTAAAGGCCACCAAAAGAGGGTGGGTTTGGGGGGTAAGGGAGTTGAAAAAGGAAGTGAGTATTGGCGTCATGGTAACTTGATGTGGTCACTGAGTCAACAAGCTGAGTATCACACCTTGAAATAATGTTTACCCATTTTTTGTCAGTGACAATATGGACTACAACACAATTTCCGTCTCATCTCTAATGGTCTTGTACTTACAGTTGTTTCTTGGGTGCATCATGCCCCCATCTCCAGCATCCATGTTCTCCAGGGTGCTCAGGCTTCTGCCAGATGAAAATG
>JAMWDX010000071.1:0-10182 GCA_026686955.1 Epinephelus cyanopodus
CCGCAGACAATTCCTCAAATCAGTCCTGGTGAAATGCAATATCTTAAGACACAGTGGGTGGTGGAGACATTTGAGTCTACCTTCACATCCAGCAGCAGAGGAGTTGGAGTACTTATCAGTAAGAATATTTCTTTAACCTAATTTCACATTCACAACATGCTGATCCAGGGGGTAGGTTCTTGATTATAAAATGTGATCTTTATGGAAATATCAATATATATGTCCCTCCTTCATCTGATGTGGTATTCTTAATAAAATCCAGAAAATACTTGATAGAACACCAGCGGGAATAATTAGGTGGAGACTTGAATAATATTTTTAGCGAGGGAATCAAATATTTATCTATTATGATATAATCATGCATAACAAGGTAGAATGATTGACTGAGCTTCAAAATAAATTAACATTGACAAACCAAGAATGTTTTAGATATTTACAGCTAAAAAAACCTCTTGTGCAAGCAAAACAAATCATTCAGCACGCTATGCAAGCACAGATTTCAACCAGCAGCAGAAACGAAAGGTGAATCCTGCCAGTTGTGGGTTGAACGGGGGTCACAGACGCTGTATTCCTGTCAAATGGGGGGGGGGGCTCCAAGGTGCCTCTCGCCTAGGGCCCCCAGAGTGTCTTGAAACAGCCCTGCCTGCACGTAGGCCTGCGGTGGGTTGTAAACACCGACCAGAATGAATGAAGCAAACTCACGGGGGGAGTAAAAAGGTTTGCAGTTAATGAAAAAAGATTCCAGAGTGTCCGGTATCGATCCACACAGCCACGTCTCCGTGAAGCACAAAACTGCAGATGTAGAAAAGTCTCAGTTTTTCACCATCGGTAGCTGAAGTTCATCCAGTTTACTGGCAAGCGAATGCACGTTGGAGAGAAATACACCTGCATGGCAGTGGTGTGCGGTGTCCGCGTTGGCGGAGACGCACAAGCGCACGTTTCCCCCTCCTCCGGTGTTTCACTGCACGAGCAAAGGTAACGGCATCTTTGGCCAAAAAGCCCAATAAATCCACTAAAGGCTCAAGACAAGTCTTCAACTAAATCCACAGTGACATACTTTTTGATTGGCCCCGGGCTATCGGGCCATCGGGTCATGGATTATGTCGAACCCTGCATCTGATCAAGGGCATTTAAGTATTGTGAGGTGTGTGTGTGTGTGTGTGTGTGTGTGTGTGTGTGTGTTTGTTTGGAAGTTGTGGGACAGTGGTGAATTGGAATGAGAATGTGAATAGCATTTAGGATGTACACATGAATGTCTTGTCTTGTATTTTATGTCTTGTGTATATAAATGTATGGACAGTGTGATATTTTATGTTGCTTGACAATTTTATTTCATTCTAGGATAAGACATGTTATGGAATACATATTATGTGTTTAGAGGTATTATTAGTTTTGCTGGTGAAAGAATGCAGGTAAAACCTCATGGTGTACAGCATGAAATAATAAAGGTAAGTATACAAAAAAAAAAAAAAAAACAACCCTTCATCCCTCTGGCTGTTGCCACCGGTAACAGCCGCTCACAATCTCCTCTCCTCTGCCAGCATCACAACAACACCGTGGCTGAATAGTGCTATATGAGGTACAACATAATCCTGACACAGGATCCCTCAGAGGTCTGTGCCTCAAGTGACTGCTGCCTTTTCCTAAAGGGTTTAGTATAAAGTCTAGGGGGCATCACAGACTAGGGAAAATCAGATAAGTAGTGGCTTTGGGTGTTTAACTAAACATCAAATGTTGTGTTGGACTTAGAATAGATTCGCATTTATCTGACAAACAAAAGTCAGAAACAGGTTATTTTGCAGGTTGTGTAATTTCCTGATAGTTTCCTTAAAAGGTCTTCAAGAAAGTATTATATAATTGTTAAAAAGGAAATGACTTCAAATACGGCCCTCCATCTCAGCCACTGTGACTGTTAATTGTAACTTTACTATTCAAGTGTGTAAATTGTTTGCTTGCCTGCAGAGAAACGATCTTAAATGTTAGCATTTAGCTGAACTGAATACTCGGTTATGCTTGCAATTAGTTTAGAGTACCAAGTGAGCTGCTGCGATTAGAAGGCCTGTCACAACTACTTTTCTTGGACGATATATTGTCCCAGAAATAACTGTGATATACGAGATCCTCATTTTTAGACCATTTCATGTCACTGATATAATAAAATACAATAGCATAATAATGCAAGTCCACCCTTTCAAAGAGCAATTAACTTTTAATTCGCTGTGAAAAAAGGCTGTATATTCTGTCATCATGCTGGCCACACTTTTGGTGACATTCATGTGTACACAAACATGCACGTAAACATAGGGGCATTATTGTATGACATATGGGCCTTAATTTGCTGACCTGAAGTCAATATAGAGATAATCGTGACAATGGTGACTAATGGTTATTAAATTAATTGATTATTTAACCAATAGAATATAAATTGGAAAGTATTTTCAAAATGAGTTAATCGTTAGTCATTTTTCAAACAAAAATGCCCAAAATGTGATATTTCCAGATTCTCAAATGTGAGGATTTGCAGCTTTCTTTGGTCTTACATTATAATAAATGTTATATGTGGGGTGTGTGAATGGTGGTTGGACAAAACAAGGCATCTGAGGAAGTCATTTTAGGCTCTGGGAATATAGTAACAGGCTGATCTCACTGTTTTCTAATGTTTTGTAGACCAAACGAGTAATGTTAATTGAGAGTATGATCTACAGACCAATCTGTGGGTATCGATTTTCCCTATAAAAATGCAGTCATATTTGTTCCTTTCTAAGAATATATTGGACCTATAAAATCAGGCATCACCGGAGGATCTTCATATGGCTTTTGTCAGTCTTGGGGCTTGCTGATTTGGTTTAATTGATTCTCATCGTTTGCAGATTACAAACACTGTTTGGTCTGATGCCCATGTCTCTAGTGTCGTTTATCCAACACACTGCAAATTAACACTGAGTTTGGCAGAAATCAAGACACAGCACAGCATTAGCTCAAGGTAAAGTTGCTCTCCCTGTCATTTGTTAGCCGACAACCATTAGCTGAATCCAGCAAATAACCCAGCCGAGGACGGTTTGCAGTGAAGGTGAAGTCTGACATTAGACCACCTCATGTAACATATCAGCTTATTGAACTTGAATTCAAACTCAGAGAGGTTTGAGCACAATCTGCTAAGTCAACACGTGAAGCTAGATTCAGGCAACTAACGCTAACTTAAACTATAACAGGGTATAATTGAGCGTAGCACCCCAGCTTTTAGACGGCACCGTGCAAGCTCTTCAGCAGTAACATTAGCTTCCCGACGTTGGCAGGCAGAGTCAATATATTTACACTGTTTTCCTTTAATTCTTACAGAAAAGATGGTGCCATCTTTTGTCGACTTTGCATGCATGCTAGCTAATTTGTTGATGAGATAACAAATCTGGCTATAAATTGCTTAGTTTGGCTCAGGCACTAAAGTTTTGCGCTCCAGAAATTAGTCGACACCAGCAGCCATTGGAGCGGGTATTGAAATGGCATCGTGTGAAAGCATCTCACTCCCAAATGCACCCAACTGCGGAGCCAATCGCGAAACAAACAATACGGACACAGCAAAATGATTAAACCCAGTCTTACCATTGAAGGAGTGAACAAGAAACGCTTTTATTTGTGCGTCTTCAACTAAATCCACAGTGTCAAGCTTTGTCTGTTGTTAGGGAGCACTATTTTGCAGGAAGTTTTCGTTGCTGGCCCTACTGCGCATGTGCAGAGTGTTCATTCACAGGAGTCCTGTAGTTGGCGCGAGAGACACCATGGTGAGTGACGGGAGACGACAGGTGTGGCGGTATGTCAACACAGGTGAGAGAGACAGACTGCAAACATGTGTTATTTGGACAGATGAACCGTCTCGTTAAATGTTGACAGTTGGCGGTGCTTCTCATAAAGACGTGTTCATGTCAAACAACTCGGAGAATTTGCACAAAATAGCTAGTTAATTTGGCTAATTTTAAGCTAGCTGAGTGTCAATGGTGGAAAGTGCATTTACTCACATGGTCTATCTATGTGCAAATTGTATGTTTAGTTGAACTTCAATTATACTTCTGCCCCACAACAACTCAGAAATTATGAAATTATGATGTCATATTATTACTACTATTTTGTAGTAGTATTTTTGAATACAGAATTTGCCATTCTGCCATTCATTGATGCTAATACCTCTAGCTAGGGCCATTTGCTTTTGGCATTTTGGCATTTAAGTGTTTAAGTGATGAGCAGTATCGGAAAAACACTTTTTTTTTAAACATGAAACTGGTCTATTCAGTGTTTTTATTGGTGTAATTCATTGGTCCTAATTGTTCTGGAGAGGAAGAGACCACCGTGGATAATTCGGCTTCAGTTAAAAAGCTCCCAAACATCTTGAGCTTCAGTTATCAGAGAAAAAAGGTGCACACACATTAGCTTGCGCTGGGCTGGCAGCTTGTCTGCGATGAGCCAGACAGTGCCGGAGAATCGCTGATTTGTAACATAATTCACACAATATTCAATACAATATTCAGTGTTTTTATTCAGTGCATCCAAGACTTGATTAAATCACCTGGTCTGTCATTTCGGAGGAAAAGAGATCTCTGAGGATAAACCTCCTGAGTGATGAACACTGAAGAAATCCTAACCAGGAGTTCTCACTTGGCACGTGGAAGAAGTTTCAGCACGTTGCAATCTGCCGTCTTCACCACTAGATGCCACTAAATCCTACACACTGCTCCTCTAAGTTAAAGATTGGAGTATTTTTACCACTGCTGAGCTGAGGTGAAAAGTTAAGATAACTTGTCATATTCAAATTGTTAAAAATACTTTTGAAGACATTTTTTTTTATTTAGGACCAAAATGAAAGATATAAAACTGACAAAATGTCACATAAAACTCACAGACAAGAACATAAATCCTTTAAAATGTACAGGCACATCCAAAGAGTTAAATGATAAAATGTTTAATTGTTTGGAAGGTTAATCCTAAATAGTAGAACAACAGTTAAAAAGTAAAAAAAAAAAAAAAAGTAAAGCCAAAACGATGAGTCAGTTACTTGCTGAGTTGGTCAACAGAAAATTAACCGGCAACTATTTTAATAGCTGAGTAATGTTCGTCCTTCTTGAAGAAAAATGACCAGTTAGCTGTTTTCTGGTTCCAGCCAATTAACTGTGAGGATTTTCTGCTTTTCTTTGTCCTCTGTGAACATAAACTGAATGTCTTTTTTTTGGGACACTTGGTTAGACAAAATGTTTAGATGCCACTTTGGGCTTTATTATTATTATTATTATTATTATTATTATTATTATTATTATTATTATTGTTTTTATTATAATGATTCATTCATTTGTGGCATTTTTTTAGACCAATTGTTAATGAAAATAATCATCACTTACCCTGCTGTAATGTGTAAGATTATTTCCTCCGCCAAGGAGGTTATGTCTTCAACAGCTTTGGTCTGTTTGTTTGTCTGCAAAATAACTCAAAAAGTTCTAAACGGATTTTGATGAAAGGAAAGGTTGATAATTGGACAAGGAACAGATGATAAAATTTTGGTGGTGATCGGTTGAAGCGAAGTGGATAAAATAATAAAATGGTGGGAAATCCAAGCTGCTTGGCGGAGGTCTGTGCTCTTCGAGTGCTTTTCTGGTTAGGTTAAGTAGTGAGTTATCATTAACATTAGTAGCATTGCAAAGAAAAAACAGCACACTTGCCTTGGATTTAGAGAATTTATTTGCCATTTCTGACACAGATTACACTTCAGTATTTTGGTTGATCATGTAAATTATCTTCTTTATACAGTAGCAGTGGCATGAAAATAAATATACATAAAAAATACAAAACAGAAAAGTAATGCTTCCAAATATGGAAGAAAATGATCTAGAACTGTGTGTTGCCTTCATTTTTTATTTATATTTTCAGCAGGCTTGAAAATCCACTCTCTGTATGCAAACGGCTAAAATATGGAAACTCAGTGGGGCAAAACAAAGTCATGAACAATCTCTGTTCAGTGAAGATCCTCTCTTAATAACTTAATGAACATCAGATCATAAATTACAACTTACTGCTGAGATACAATGATATCCATTCTTTCTACATTAACACAATTTTATTGCACTTTCCAGAACCATGTTACACAATAGGCCAGTGGCTTAACACTGTAAGTGAAAAGCCAGCACCTGCTCTGCCTGGTGGTTCTTTCTTCAAGTTAATGAAGCACTTTCTTTTATACAGATAACTTTCCAGAAAGGGACCAAGAGGTTCAGGGAAAAGAGATATGTACATACAGTAAATATGGATCAGGCCTCCCTGGACAGGCACAAGACATTCACAGTTCTTCTCTACATGATGCATAAATACAAAAACATTAATATCATTATATTTCTCGTCTGGAGTGTTTGCAATAAAACAGCAATCACTTAAATTTTAAAAGGACTTTGATATACAGTATGTGCTATCATTGATGTGGGCCTGTTATTGCTGGTTGAACTCTGTATCGCACTCTCCTGATCAAAGAGAAACGTCCTTCATAAACAGCAGATATAGATAAACACAGTAACTGGTTGTAAATGAAAAATAAGTTGGAAAAAATAAAATGTATTGCTATACAGGAAATATAATATTAATCTAGACATTTATAACTTATTTATAATATATGCAGAACTGCCTTAAAAGTAAAGAGTGAATGTTTGTAGTTATTAAAACACAGAAAACCTTTTGGTTTTGCAGTAAAATATATGTAACTTTTTTCTTTTACACAGTACGGTAAAACTTTGATCTTCAGTTGATGAGGACAAGCTGGTCAAAAAAAGTGTTTGTGTTAAAGCATACCACAGTTAACTGTTTGGTCCAAATATCACTATTAGTGTAAAATATCGAAATGCTGTTATTTCTTCGTCCCAAGCAGAGATATGAAATAAAAAGATGAAAGATACACAGCTGTCTAATCCAAAGTTGCTGATGCTTAAAGCAGAACTTTTCTTGACCCTTGTTTCCTCGAGTGCAATTGAGCATTCACATGAAAAACAACAATGCGTTGTGAACTTTGAAACGAGCAGTTTTTACATACATCTGAAGAAGGCATCCACCTTAATGGCTAGCGCCCTGGTCAAATGTCCAAACAGGTGAAACGGTTTTGTGTTTTTTTTTTATAAAGCCAGCTCTTCCCGTCTAAACTGCCTTTCGAACCTCAGGCACTTCTCTTCATGTCACTTCACCAGTAGCTGTGACAGTGATGTTTTATGACCCCAGAGTGCATCCGCCGTTGGCACATGTAATGTAGTATCAGATGGTTGAGGCAGAAGAGTAGGGCCAGTGGTGTGGTAACATGAGAGTCCCCATCTGTACACTTTTCATGCACAAGATCCTTCAAGATCTACCCCCCCACCCCACCCCCGGAATTGATGTCCTTTCTGTCAGTTAGATCCTCTAATCAGGCTCTGTAATGTCTCCCCAAACAGGCTGCTCCAGTGTGGTCCCTCTATCAAAATAAGACTCTCAATCCAGAGCTTGTGTCCTGTTTGTTGTGAGCTCCCGAGATGCTGGCGTTCACATGAAGGAGTGTTCTGCTGGAGGCCCGTAAGAGAAGCCTGGAAAAGCTCCGGCAGCTTCCTTGACGCTGCTGGTCACAGTCAGGGTGTCATTGCACAGAGAGGAGGACACAGGCAGGTGGGTGAACTCGGGGTCAAAGTGTCGGAGGTCTGTGGGGCCAGTCTGTGAAAACCAGGAAGAACAGGAATTAGATGTGTAATGTAGTGTTGTCAAAGACCAATAAACCAATAGCAGCTGTGCTTTCTCACTCTATCTCTTTGTTAATGTTTATTACAGTCATTCTGCTGTTTCCTGTTACAGTCTGTTTTTAGGGCTGGACAATAAATTGATATATATATCAATATAATGATCTTTGATATTTTATTTTCTTCACTCAGAAACCAATTTGACAATTAGTTCTTAAGTTTAAGGCATTTTTTGCATATAAATGGAAATATTTAAACTGGTTCTAGCTTTTCAAATGTTTATATTTTCTGGTTTTCTTTGGCTGAAATGATACAAGTCTGAATATCATTGGATTTTGCACTGCTGGTCAGACAAAACAAGACTTTCGAAGACATCACAATTGGCTTTGAGAAACTGTAACGGGCATTTTTCACTACTAGCGGACATTTAATGGGACAAACTGTTAATCATGAGGTTACATTACTTGTAGCTGTGTATAACTGTAAATTGAATGTTTTTGTTTTTGTAGAGTTGGTTTGACTGATGAGTTGGAGACATCATTTAGAGTTCTTGGAAATTGTTGGTATTTTTCACTGCTTTATGACATTATATAGACGAGATGATAATGAGTATCAGTACCACCGGAATTTGTGGGGGCAGTGTAGCATAGTTCAAATGAAACATGACTAGAGGACACGACGGAGACATTTTATAAATGGCGCAAAAGAGTGAATCGGCGATAAAGTGAAAAGAATTGCCAGAGACTTTTGACTCTGCCCTCTAGTACAGTCTAGTGGATCTATCTATGCCAACATAAAGGATGCTTGTATGTTTCAAATGTGCCATTTTCGTACATAAAGGGGAAAAAAAGAGCCTATAGTTTGAACTTACCACTGCAGGGACAAATGGAGGCGTGATCTTCTTCGCCATCAGGTCCTCCCAGTTGATTGGAGAGAAGAAGGAATGGTACTTGAGTTCAAGCTGGAAGGAAAAAAGAAATTCTGAATTAGCAGATTAATAGCAAACAAGCTTCACTGGTCTCTGACTTGTGTTTAAGTTATGTGTGCTTTGGGGTCAGCTGTGTGCACTTACAAAATCATCCTTCACTCCCAGCCTCTTGGTGCGGTCCTTCTGCAGGAGCCCCTCAAGCAGCTCCCTGCCTGCATTTGACACATTGGGCTTGAGCACAGGAGACTTGTGCAGGATGTTGTTATACATCTCAGCTGTGTTGCGACTGTAGAACGGGGGCTGTAAAGCAAAAAGAGCCATAAATTAATTTAATATATAGTCAGGTGGTAGAGTTGTACTAGGAGGCATGAACTCACTGATTCTACTTACAAGTCCATAGAGCATCTCGTAGAGCACTGATCCCAGGCACCACCAGTCAACTGTGCGGTCGTACGCCTGCTTCTGGAGAACCTCAGGGGCTAAGTACTGAGAGGAAAGGGAAAAGAAGAGTTATCTCATGTCTGAAAATTACAGTGTAGTTGTTTATTTAGAGTTTTTCTGCATTGATAACAAGAGGTTTGTTTTGTACCTCTGGTGTCCCGCAGAAGGTTGTTGTTGTACCGTTGGCCTCAAGGCCTTCTTTGCAGAGGCCAAAGTCTGTGAGGACGATATGACCCTGTGAGTCTAACAGGATGTTCTCAGGCTTCAGGTCCCTGTGAAGAACAAGAAGAAAAAGAGGAAAGCTGTTATACACTTTCTCCTTCAATACAGCTCAGCATATGTCATGTCTATGAAATGTCCACTAGGGGGTGCTGTGTGATCGCTTATTACCTGTACACAATGTGCAGGGAGTGGAGGTAGCCAAGTGCACTTGCAATTTCAGCAGCGTAGAACCTGGCTCTGGGCTCCAGGAAGATCCGCTCTCTCTGGAGATGGTAGAACAGCTGCAGAGAAAAACATCTGTCAGCATAAGCCTGATAAACACTTTGATATTCTGACCTGATTTGTGGGTGTTGAGAGCTTTTAACTTACCTCTCCACCGTTGACATAGTCGAGCACAAAGTACAGCTTATCAGTGGTCTGGAAGGAGTAGTGCAGCCCCACCAGGAAGGGATGCTTGATGTTCTTCATCAGCACACTGCGCTCCGCCATGATATGCTTTTGCTGGAGGGGACAAATAGAAGTCAATACAGTGTATTCATCACAATGACATTTACGAAACAGAAGAAATATGGAGGTTTGTGTATGGTGTTTAATCATAACCTCTGGAGTTTTACTTGTAATTCACTACATAAGATGACAACTCACCTCTTTCTTCTTCATGATGATTTTTTTCTGTAGCACTTTGACAGCGTAGTATTTGGCAGACTCCTTGTGTCGAGCCAGCAGAACCTGTTACAGAGCAAACATTTGCGTCAGTGATAGTGCTGCAGCAGTGACAAATATGAGCAGTTAAGGGAGTTTATTGGCATAAAAAGAGACTCACCTTTCCAAAGCTGCCTTTGCCGATGATTTTGAGGTAGTCAAAAT